>VOPJ01005912.1:49492-121992 GCA_014673585.1 Semibalanus balanoides
TGTGTTTGTCCCCCTGTCACCAGCGGGCTGACCTGGTGTGTTTGTCCCCCTGTCACCAGCGGCGGACGGCGATGAGTCGGAGGCGTCAGAGGCGGCCTGGCACAGTCACAACTACAGTGGCGGCCTGCACGACACCCACCAGGTACGTACCTCAGGCTGTACCGCGGGGTGTACCGCTGGGTGTACCGCGGGGTCCGTACAATCCAATCCAAGCAATCCTTACGTACCGACAAACCTCGCACTCGGCGGCATGCGACCAAAGTGCCGGTCCCCACCAGTTTGCTCTTGTGGCCGCTGACCTGCTGTGCCGTCTGTCCTCTGCAGACATGACCTCTCTGTTCGCTGACTATGGTACACGGTGCGTGTTCTGGCAGGGACGTCAGACGGACACGACCAGCTCCGACTACGACTTCAACACGATCCGGTCCCGCCAGCGGCGGCTGGAGGACGCCACCGCGTCATCGTTCGAGTACTACGATCACGGACCGCGCCGCAGGTGCGTACCAGTGTGCTGTGTGCTGTGTGCAGCTGTGTGCTGTGTGCTGTGTGCTGTGTGCTGTGTGCAGCTGTGTGCTGTGTGCTGTGTGCAGCTGTGTGCTGTGTGCAGCTGTGTGCTGTGTGCTGTGTGCTGTGTGATGTGTGAGCACAGCGTACGCCTTGGTGGAACACAGCCACTGTGCATTAACTTTTTTACAATGACAGCATAGCCTTGTTAACATTTTAAGTGCAACGTTATTGACTTAATATATCAACGAGGGTAGACAAACAAGTTTAAGTCTAATTATATCAGGAGTTGGTGCTGGAGGTGCTCAAATACCAAAACATCAATGTCAGCATATAGATTATGGAGTCACTCCTCCCGAGATAAGACGGACAGAGCCAGTGACATTTGATATAAGTGTCGAGACTTGAGACACACCAAGGCAAGTAGACTGATGGGAAATTAGTTACTTGTGTTTGAGGGTTTGATTTAGCTGCCGGTGTGGGTCCTGTTCTGGGGAGGGTATTACAAATGTGGTTGTGTGGCGCATACTTTTTTCGTAGTTTGCGGTGCAATAAATACGTTAAAAAATATTAGTTTTCACGTATGTTCGTGTTTGTAGGTTTTACAACCACATCAACATATCAAAGTGTCTGTAAAAGTGTTTGTTTTACGAACACATTTAACTAGCGTGAAATAATTTCAACCATACGGTGGCATCAACGTGATATCAGATACACAATCATCAGTTACAATCCGAATCCCCTCTATGTGATGCATTCTATGTTGTCATATGAGTAACGGTGTAGATCTAAAGATGAAACACGGAACTTATATGTGATTGTCTGTCATTTACGGGGGTTGAGCTTCATGCACCACTGCATCAGGCCCTTTTCCCGTTGACGCACCCCATTATAATTTACTTGAGGAGCATCAATATCCCGTCTCTCTCGATTTCTGTGAATAAGACTAACATCATCTGCATGCATCATTAATCCTGTTTTGATATGGCAGTGACTTTGAGCGACATTGCGGACACAACTCAATGGCCCCATAATGGGGCCTTCAGGTGCAGCGGATGGCATGGGCATCCAGCCTGAGTGCTTACTATTGAGTGCACTGCTGGGTCGCTGGCTCATTCACTACTCGACCCATCTCTATTGCCCGCGGGCGCGGTGCTATTAATTTCAGGACTGACCGAGCTCGAGCAACAGTACCTCCTAAAAGGTATCGATGGTAGCAAATGAGGAAACGCGTTAATCATATGAATTGGGCTCAAATCCCTTTTGAGACTGCGTTATAGGACTGATAGGACTGAAGCAGATTCATGCCTGCTTGGCAATGGCTGGTAACAATGATGCCCTCTGTCTGGGCCGTCGGGTGTGGCAATATGGTAGACAGTGGGGAAAATTATTACAACCTTGAGCCACAAATAGCGGGCAACGTGAGTTAACATGCGGGTGCAGATTCCGTCCCCTCCCCCCCCGGTGGTTTTTCGCTTGCTGCTCCCGTACCGTTGGACCTAGCGTCCTGAAATTTTCTGACTTTTACCATGATTTATTTACATGTGTTGTGCCCAAATTTGATCAAAATCGGCATGAAAGGCGGTGCCAGGCAAGATAACTGTGCCAGGGTCCTGTTCTGGGGAGGGTATCACAAATGCGGTTGTGTGACGCATCCTTTCTTCGTAGTTTGCGGTGCAATAAATACGTCTAAGTTTTCACTGCAATATGCATTATACATACTGGGATAGTACATATTTTTGGGGCAGATGCGCAGTCAGGTACAAACAAATGAGAGGTGGTATCCTCCCTCAAACGAGCCCAACCGTCAAATTAGCAAGTCAATAAAGCGTGACGCGCATGGTGTCCCCCCACGCTGTTTACCTGGACCCGCCTATGCGCAATATATTGCATTGAACAAATTACAGCAAATAATGCCCACGTTCATAACGTCCCAAACAGTCTCAAACAGCACAAGTTTGTTATCGGAACATACACCATTTTACATACCCTGAAAACGCATGATTTTTAATTTTGGTACTTGTCTTCTGATATATTGAAGAACAGTACATTTCAAGCTCAAAAACGTTTGCTGCATGACAATCGGTCAAACCATATGACCGCAATGACCTTAAAAAACACACATTTTTTGGCCCCAGGCCACTCAATTTTTAACAATTTTCCCATCGAAATCGGCCGAGTGGTTCTTGAGATCTCTGGGAGGGGGAGGGGGGCAGGTTAACGTAGTTTTAGCCGCCCGCAGTGAAAAGGGTTAAGCTCCAGTTGCATTGTGCTGGCCGCCGGCACGGTAACAGTCTAGGCCAGCCGGGCTCAACACAGGAGCCCCATGATGGGTTGTCACGTGAGAATGTACCGGCGACCCGGACGTTCGGGCCGTCGGGCCGGAACGGAGCCGGCTCTCGGATGAGCTGGGTTTATTGACGCAGATCGCGTTACAGCGAGACGGTGTGTTGTTATTCAGCTGCGGTGTCCCCGGAGACGGCTGGGGCGTGCCGAAGCTGCCGTGGAGTGGGGGCGTGCTGGGGCTGCCGTGGAGTGGGGGCGTGCCGAGGATGCCGTGGAGTGGGGGTGGCTGGGGCGTGCACCGAGGCTGCCGTGGCAGTGGGTGGCCGGGGTGTGCCGAGGATGCCGTGAGTGGGGTGGGCCGGGGCGTGTTTTTTTTTTTTTTTATTTATTTCTCAATATCGCCGACGGCGATGACTCCATGATGGGGACAAGTTCAAAGTTTAAAAACAAAAACACGATAATACACACTGAACAATCCCATGTTTAACATACATACCTTAAGACAAAATAAATGAGTACACGAAAAATATTGAACGTGGCATGAATCTAAAAATAAACGCTAAAACGAGTGATGAAACCGCTACATGAATTCTAAAAATAAACGCTAAACGAGTGGATGAAACGCTACATGAATCCTAAAAAATAAACGCTAAACGAGTGATGTTGCTACAAAATACGTAAAAAAATGATAAACACTGCAAGGACTAGAATTGATCACATCAGTTAATGCATATATATATATTATATAAATACAATGTTTATGATATGAGCCTATAATGCTATAATGCTGCAGCGAAACAGCTTCACCTTACTGCGAAATGAGTAAAAACTGTCACTGAACATGTCCATCGGTGGGAAGCTCACTAAGAAATCGATTCAGTTGCCTAGGGCACGCTCACGAAAAGTCCATTCTTAACAGATATTTTCACCCTCGCGAATGGCCCACATTCAACAATGTACTAGTTGCTGCCTGTTGCACGACATGGTACGCTCAATGAGAATGAATGCAAAAAAACGCTGACGAGATTCTACCCTTAAAAAAACGTTACGGATGAAATAACATCATGCTGCGTCCTTCCGGCGGATACAGAAGTGAGTTTTAAAATGACTCAGCAGATCAGCATATGACAGCGATGATGAATGACAGCGACAAGTGAGCGTTGAGCCACATTTAAATTTGCTGCTCAATGCGGTTTAACTCTGTCAGTGGTGCACTGCAGCAGCTCCATTCCAATCACACTGCAGTACTCCAGGTTTAACGTAACATAAGCGTATATGGAGCGCCAAGACAGATGACACATTGAGATTGAGATGTCCTCCCGGGTGGCCTTTCTGAAATGACCTTGATCAGAACCACCTTAGTGCGCGGTGCCTTTAGTGACTGTCTGAATCGAACAGTGAGGGCCCAAAATGTAATTTTTGTATCCAAAATAACCCTAGATCCGCGGAATTTTATCAACATGTTCCAGAACTTGTCTCCGATTGATTAATTTCTTACCCAGTGGCTTTGTCTTTAGAGTCATCGAAATGACTTGCATTTGCGATGGGTTTTACACTTTAGTTTCATGTTTTGACCACTGTGGAAGACGTTCCAGATCTTCTTGCAAGATTTGACATCATTTTGACAAGTTATTTTCCTGTACAGTTTGGCGTCATCTGCATAAAGGAGCACTCGAGAGGACATCCCAACTGACAGGTCGTTCACATACATAGCGAAGCACAAAGCAGAGATCACGCCCCCTCGGTGTGCCCCGACGTAACCCGCACCAACTCCGAGCACTTGCCGTTTACTACAACGCGTTGTTTTCTGCTAGTTGAGATATGATGTGAACCAATTTAAGCCGAACCTGATACATGCGTAATAATTTTTTAGTTTGTGGAATTAAAGAGAATGATTCACGCTTCCACCCACGCGGCTGAAAAATCTGTATAAATGCAATCTGTTTGAAAATGCTCTTCAGGATTGATTTCCCATGCAGTGCTCAGGCAGTGACGCCAGGTTAGTTGCCACCACATCTGCCTGGGATGAATCCATGTTTGCTCAGGCGAAATGGGCAGTGTGCACATGGCGCAGTAAGCTAATTATATGCAACCTTCTCGAGGACCTTGCCGAACAATGGAATCAATGACACGGAACGTAGCCTACTTGGGCTCTTTAACACATGCCCTTCTTGAATATAGCCAACAACATTAGCTCTTTATCCAAAGTTCCGGGAAATATACCTTTTCCTTACTGAAGCTCAACAGATTCCTTCGCTAAAGGCACAAGATAATGCGTCGCTACAACTCACGGTATTTGATACGGGCAACTGATGCGTCCCGGACCGCACGCTTTGGTTTACAGGAATACTTTCCATAGTCTTAACGAGATCTGCATTACCCCAATGCCTTTATTTTTGGGGTTTGGGGGGGGCCCCAAAGGCGGCGATTAAATTCATAAGACGGGACAGTCGGGAACACAGTTACAGCATTCATCGTAAATTTCGCCTGCAAAGGCCCTATTTTGTTTGCTTAAGTTCTTAAAGTCTCTTTCTCTTGTCTCGGAATACCTCCTCGGTTTGCCTCACACCGGTACGTTTCAATCTTTTGAAAACGTCTTCCTCCTCAGCAACAAGCTTCCGCAAAATCACGATCGAACCAGCGAGGATAATTCCTTTAAATCTGAAACGACAGTTTATACAATCGCCGAATGGCTGCATTTAAAAGGTCGTAAAATGTAATCCACAGCTGCGTCTACGTGCATACGTCAGAATTAATTCCACGACAGCACCCCTAATTGACATTTCGCATCTCTCAAAGTCCAGCCGTTTGTAGTTTAAAAGCGGAATTGCCTGGAAGCGGAATGGCCTAAAACCGAAATGCCTGTCGAGGCTGGCGTGGAGTGGGGTGGCTGCCGGGGCCTGCCGAGGCTGCCGTGGAGGGTGCAGGGGTGGCCAGGGCGTGCGAAGCTGCCGTGGAGTGGGGGTGGCCGGGGCGTGTCGAGGATGCCCGTGGAGTGGGGGGGCCGGGCGCGGCTCGAGGATGCCGTGCGCAGTGGGGTGGCCGGGGCGTGTCGAGATGGCCGTGGAGTGGGGGTGGCCGGGGCGTGGCCGAGGCTGCCGTGGCAGTTGGGGGGCAGGGTGGCCAGGGCTGTGCCGAAGCTGCCGTGGGAGTGGGGGTGGCCGGGGCTGTGTCGAGGATGCCGTGGAGCGCGGGTGGCCGGGCGTGTCGAGGATGCGTGGAGTGGGGTGGCCGCGGGCGTGCCGTGGCAGTGGGGTGGCCGGGGGCCTGCCGCAGGATTTGCCGTGGGGAGTGAGGGTGCTCGGGGCCTGTCGAGGATGCCGTGGAGTGGGGGTGGCCGGGGCGTGCCGAGGATGCCGTGGAGTGGGGGTGGCCGCCTCTGACGGTGAGTCGCGCCGGCGGGGCGGAGCTGGTAAGGCTGAGGGTCGCGGTCCGGCCCTCGACCACGATGGTTATTTGCCGGACGGCCGCGTCAGTGTGTCTGCCGGAGACTGTAGTAGCACCCAGAACACTCCAGTAGACGACAGATAGTCTGTGGGCTCGTAATTTTCCTTCAAGTGGCTGAAAAAGCGACATAACTCGCCCGATACGATAAAGGCATTGCCTCGCATGGCCGAACAACGGGAATCAAATGTTGACCGGCCACCGCGCGGCTCGTCGTCCGGTCGGCCGCCATCTTGCTGGCATTTGATTCCGAAGATGATGACCTGGGGCCATGCAATTTGTGCGTAAAGCTCAGGCTCCACTGCACACTTTTTCGTGATGCGCTTTTGCGGTTTATCGCTTTGTCATGTCGGTTTCGGACTTATGCGCTTTCTACGTTTTGCACTTAATCGTTTCCGCATGCAACCTTCGCTCGATTTGTATATTTGTACATTGCATTCAAACTTCATAGGTCATTGAAGAGGGGGCGTAATTGTGTCACATGGCTTCTTTTTTTCGGATCGCGCAGGTATCGGACACAGAGATAGGGTGGCTACTCTTCCCTGATCTGACGTCATAATTGAATTTTGGGGATCTCTTGTACCCTTCTGAACTAGTATAACTAGTGCTTATTTTCTTGCAGGGCGGGTCTTCTGAGTCAGTTCGAGCAATGTCTGGGCCGGGGATGGTTACAGTACGGGGTAAAGGAACAGCTATCATATTTTATCTTGAAGATGCATTGTGATGGCTACTTGGCACCAATCAACTAGACGATAATCTAGAAGTATGATGATGGTACACCAGTATTATCACATGTCTGCTGGCCACTCTCTTTTACCTACCGGAAACATATCTGACAGGTCAAAGGGTCTCCATCCACTCTTTTTGCACGTAATTAGGTTTAGCCAACTTGTACTTCGGTCGCCATCAAATTGAGGAGGGCTTTGTCCCGTAAATTGGCTTTTTTAGCAAGTCTGCCCGTGAGTGTAGAAATTGATACTTTTTCGTTTTCAGGCTTGTTGTCCATATTATACGCATGGCTGACGCCGCATCCCTCTGATAGCGATATAAAAGCCAGTCTGAATGCAAGGTAAACCAAATGGTGGAGTTCAGCCGACGGGTCCTGGGGCAGGCTTTTCTTACAGGCGGCCTTAATGCTTCTACCCGACGATGCATCAACTGTTGTGGCACAAATGAGAACTTCACGTGATATTTACAAATATATTGGAGGGAGTTTATTAAACTAGGTCTGATCGTCCTTTCCCCCCTATGTTAATGCGGGATCCCGGCGCGTAGGACGGGGACAATGACCAGCCCGTTCAGAGCAGTGGAGGGGGTAAACCTATTTGTTGCCCTCTCAATAAGATAAAAACAAGTTTCACAAATTGTTGGGTCTACAATTGCATTTGCAACAGTCAAAAGTCCGAGCCCCTCGTCTTAACTCGCAAACAGCTCGCAAGATGGCAAAAAATGAGTTACGCTTGTTACGCGGCGTGTGAACACCATTAGGTTTCCAATTGCCTATATGAAGTATGCAAAAAATGCGAGAAAGGGAGCCCCTAGCATCAGTTAAAGGAAATAGTTCGACCCTTAGGATCTTGATTTTTTCAAAACCACCGATCTTGATTATAATTTGAAATAAAGGACTGTCTTCCATACTGTGAAAAGAATAGCCAATACTCGCGGCCGAATTTCAGGTCGAGGGCATGCAAAACATAGGTATTGTATCAGAAAACTATATGCGTACCTCCTGGCCGAACGTCATGCGAGAAGAGATAAATGGTGCTCAGTTAAATTGCAGATATCGAAAGGCCAGTAAGATGCGCTTCAGAGTCTGACTGTAGATAGCCGCTTCCCGTGGCACATTCTTGCATTCTTGTGTTGCGATGATCACCAAATTGTCTCCTTGTCAGGACAAAAAGAAATATATTCAGGCTGGAAGCTGGTTGTCTCCAGCTCCAAAAACCTTGAATAGCGTAGGTTTTCACACGGTACCACAGAGGGCGCTGCTCCAAGTGTTATCTCAGTTCAAACCGCATTTGACGGTGACTATTTCCTTTTAAAGTCTTCGAGGCCTCCTTTGGCAGGTATCTGAGCCCATGGCCCCAACCACTGTACTGGTCGCTGGGGCTTCTAAATTATTGCAAGCTCGTGGCTGAGTGGTTCGGCTGAGAGGTGCATAATGTTTAGCTACACCTGCCAAGATTGTCGAAAAAGTCGGACGCCGAACCGCGACAAGACGTCGTACATTTGGGCATGACAAGCCGGCGAAGCTGCTCCGCAGAGTCGGAGATCCCGCTAGTGCGTTGTCAGTCTGGGGAACGGAAGAGTTTGAGGTCAGCGGCGCGATACAAGGCCAACACCCAATCCTTCCTAGGCTACTCCAGATCCGCAGGGAGTGCCGAGGCTATGCGCCGGCAGAGAGTGCGTTCTGACGGTCGCTGCCTGTTGAGTTGATTTCTCTTTACAGATGCTTTTTATGCGATACCGTGAGCCTTGTTACATCCTGAGGGCGATAGACCACCGGGCACTATAATTGTATGCAAATAAGAAGCGTCTGTTTCATGCCTGCGGGCGAGACTTGCTTGTGACCCAACCGCCAACGGAGAGATTGTCTCCTTTTCATATTAGTAGTATCTCAAAGTACATATATAACACGTAGATTTGAGAACCGTGGACGCTTACGAAGTCGGCGCTGGATGGGGAGGCCCGACCGGGTCGAACGATGACTTTAGCTTATTATTTCAGGCTATGCAGATGTGCAACACTACCAAATACCATTCATGCCGGCGCAAATTGACCCCAAACGTCGGGTGCTGTGCGACCTTTAACCCCACATTAAACAGACTTACTATTATTTTAGATAGTCTCTGTAATGCATACCGATGATGAGAAAGGGAAAATGACGAATCTTTACTGGAGATCTGGCTGCCGAGAACATCTTGCGGTGAGGTCTCCAATCATACAAATCCACGATCTAAAAAGAATCGAATATACACACACGACTAAACATGTTGACAATTTTCACGCCGCTTCGCGCGCCTCACATCGGCCAGCCGTGCATAACTAAGCCAATCGTCATCGTCTTTGGTCGTCGTAACGTTGACATTAAGGAACATGAGACTGCCCTGTTAAGCATGTCTTTTGTCTCTTCTTACAGCTGACCCTACTGCGCTGGGATATTTCCTCTGCGTGATATAGATATTCTATATCGCCAAACACGTTAAAATTTACGGCGCCGCTTGGGGTGCTTGTAAAAGTGCACTTCTCTATAACTGAGGTTGAACCGACTGCATGACGGACGACTCTAGGATTGAGGGCTGTAACGGAAGTAGCATATGAGGTTATCAAATTAGCCCAGATAAATTTAAAAAACTCGAGTCATGCTGGGCACCCCGCGATTCGTTAGTTGATTCATGAATCGTGATTAAATCAAACCCCGTATAGACAAAGCTGATTGAACCAACAAATTGTTAAATGTTGTTGTTTCAATGTTAAATCAAACGTGGATTGATCAAAATACATTTTAAATTGAATTGGAAATAATAATTTCTCATGGCCGTTTAATACATGAATCAAACGGTAAATGAATCATTCATGCTAAAAAATCCTTTTAAATTGTGTGTTTCTGCGTGTCCATTCTGCGTTTTCTGGTTACACTTGTGCAAATTTTTGCTTCGATTTTGGTGTTTACCGTATTGATTATGCACCCTTTCGTTATCATTTTGTTCATTGGAGTATATTAACACTGAGCATTGGAGTATATTAAATCAAAATATACAGAGCTCTGTATATCAACACAAAGTTAACATTTTTATGAACGTGAGAAAGCGCAGGTTGACCTGACTAAACGCAAAAGCGAAGCGATAAATTGCAAAAGCGTGCAGTGAAGCCCGGCAGTAAGGCCGTTTCACTACAGCACCGTTTTACCATACAAATGTGTCTGTTTTTGTCTTTCTGGAACCGAGATCTGAGGCGGAGGGAACGGGCAAATCGTTCTGCTCTCCCGGGCATGTATGTTCGCTGAGATGTGTTCGTGCGCCAGTGTTACTTACTATGTATTTGCCTTGTATTTGCTCTATCATCATTTTTGCTGTATGAACGAAATAAAACACAGTTAATTTACGTTCATTTCATCAGCCGACCCTCTCATCTATGTGCTATTGTCAACTATAAGGCACTTCGGTCAGTTCAATGGCGGGCAGCAACTTCGCGTCTGTTGCGGCGTAAAGTTGACATTTCATCGAATGTCCCACAGTTTGATAACCAAGGGGCAGAAGCAAATAAAACGTTTCTTCATCCGCCCGTAATGTCGTTTGTTCAATCGTATTGCTCCGTATGCTGGCGGGGGACGCTGATCTTTCGAGAGCGTTCTTTCTGATCAGCTCCTAGTGTTTGCAATACTCTTCACGTCGGCCCTCTGCGCAAGTAGAAGATTGCATTGACTGACGGAATCGCTTCGCAGATGAAAGATGGCAAACACTATTGGGCACGATCCGATACCTTTAGAGGCTTGCCAAGGGCCATGCAGCTTTTAGGAACCCTCTCAATTAATTCGGAAAGGAAACTTAAATCCTTGGAGATCTGACTAACCTTTACTAACATTGACTAAGACGTAACCTAACGTTAACCACTTTGACTCCCATTGTCGTCCTCGTGGCCGAGGAAGGTCAATAATGGGCTTCTCGTAACCTGTTGACACTGGGTGTGTGGATAGGTATGCGGGGTGGGTGGGTGTGCGGGGTAGGTATGCGGGGTGGGTACTGGCCTGGGTAGGCCCTGGGTATGTGTGGGTGGGTAGGCCCAGACAAGTGACCCGCCGCCACCTGGTCAACGTACGAGGTCAATCGGTAACCGGCCAACAGTGGGTCAGCCCGTCAACAGTGGGCCAGCCCTTACCAGTGATGCAGTAGTGTGGGATACGCGCACAACCCCTCCGCAATCCGGTTAAATGTGTGGCCCAAAGGTAAATTATACGCCGAACTGGCATTGCACTGCTGGGTGTTTGGTGAGGAAGGAGTTCACGCAGCAAGGTCTATTTAATGTTGTCCACTGGGTTTTAACCATTTATGAAAACCATTCGGTTAAATTGATTAAAATTCATATCCGCAAATGCCCACTCCTAACCGTTATATGCATGTTGACCTGCCAACGCTGCGCTATGACCGCTGACACCAGTCACTGTTCTCCTGGTGCTGCCAACTCGGTGTTAGCTCACTGATGAGCGTTATTAGACACCTGTATTTACCTGACTGGCGACACTGTATTTCGTTTCATTCACCATCAGTTTTTGTCATCTGGGCGCAAATTGACCTTAGTAGTCGGCGCGCCCAAAACCCCTAATAAACAAACAAAGTTTTTGTCATCACTTTAACGGCTCTCAAGCTGCGTCCAGGTGGTTATGCATTCATCATGCATTCATTCATTCATTCATCTGCATTCATCGGTGGTTTAGCTATGTTCAGCAGTGATTTGTCATCTTATTCAGCAGTGCTCTGGCTATTCAGCAGTCATAGGATGTTGTCCATGTGTGCCACAGGTCGAGTCCTGACGAGGGCGCGTCGGCCCCGGAGGCGACGGTCCGGTCTCCGTGCCGGTCCCCGGCCCGGGCCGCCTCCCCGCCGCCACCGTGTCCGGCTCCGGCCTGTGAGAAGGTGGACCACTCGGACCTGCTGCGACTGCTGCGACACACCACTGACAATGTGATCCGTCACTCGCGGGAGACCCGCACGTTCCGCACCCCGGTCCCACCGTCCACCAGCAGGTGAGAGTACCCCGGTCCCACCGTCCACCAGCAGGTGAGAGGTCTGCACGGTCCCACCGTCCACCAGCAGGTGAGAGGACCCCGGTCCCACCGTCCACCAGCAGGTGAGGACACCCCGGTCCCACCGTCCACCAGCAGGTGAGAACACCCCGGTCCCACCGTCCACCAGCAGGTGAGAACACCCCGGTCCCACCGTCCACCAGCAGGTGAGAGCACCCCGGTCCCACCGTCCACCAGCAAGGTGAGAGTCTGCACGGTTAGCCTACCTTCACGGCGATAACCTGGCAGTTTTACTGTCATGGTGGCTACAGATGAAATTTTTTCACCTTTTGATCATCCAGTTTAACCCTCGACAGTGCAGGGGGGGGGGGGGACATTCCCTCGTACATCTCAGGACAGTATCTTTTAAGAACATTTATGCCTCCAATGTGGCGCTTTGATTCGGTTGATCGCCCTAAGAGTTTGTGGTTATCTTCACGCCAGCTTTTCACTTATTCATTTAAATGACTTCACTTATGTAATGATGGCGCCACGCAAATTCAAGTACCAAGTCGTGCAGCTTTCCTGTGGTTTCCCGTCTAGGGTAAATTGCGTTTATCTGGATTTATGTCGGCCATCACCGGCAATGTTGGCCCGTTTTCCGGCCGGCGCCGCTGTAAGTTGTGTATGAACTGAGCACACGTGTCCCACGATAGTGCCACATTAACTTCACACTCCAATCCCCACTTAAAACTATCAACATCTGCTTCCTACTTAGACAACTTTAATACGTTGATTATAAACTTTGCTATCTTCTTCAATCTTAAGCGCCGTCTTCAATATTTTATGATTATACTAAGTAAAAATGATTTGGAGTAAAGCAGTAAAGACGGAAAGCCGATTTGTATTCAGTTAAAGCGATGACCAGCAAGTTAAGTAAACATTAAACTGTAGACAGCTGCTGTCACACAGCTACTCACAGCTACTGTCACTGTTGACCGGTGACCTCTGACTGGTGACCTCTGACCGATGAACCGTTGACCTCTGACCGGTGAACCGTTGACCTCTGACCGGTGACCTCTGACCTCTGACCGGTGACCTCTGACCGGTGAACTGTTGACCTCTGACCGATGACCTCTGACCGGTGAACCGTTAACCTCTGACCGGTGACCGGCGACCTCTGATCGATGACCGGTGACCTCTGACCGGTGAACCGTTGACCTCTGACCGGTGAACGTTGACCTCTGACCGGTGAACCGTTGACCTCTGGCCGTTGACCTCTGACCTCTGACCGTTGACCTCTGACCGGTTAACTGTTGACCTCTGACCGGTGACCTCTGACCGGTGAACCGGTGACCTCTGACCGGTGACCTCTGACCGGTGACCGGTGACCTCTGACTCGTGGTGTGGCCCTCTCTAGCAGTGATCCGGCGCCGTCGCCTTGAGTGTTCCGGTCGCGATCGTTGCCCGCAGGCAGGGACACCAGAGGTGAGTCGGGTGGCCAGCTGACCCCATCCCGGAAACACGCTCATGGATACGTGAGAGTCCTGCCCTGTCTGAGGCTGGTCTCGTTTGACGGTCGGACGTGTACGCACCACACTGGTCTGATTTCCGCCCAGTGTGCTCGCGACGATCTGCCACCCGCTGCACCGTACCAACAGCACAGATGCAACAGCACACATCATTCTTTTCATTGTGAAATGTGTCGATCGAGATGGTTTCGTGGTCCGTCAATATTGTTTCTGCCGCTGTTCGCCGTTTTATTAGTCTGCCCTTCAGTCATACCTGTCAAAATATGTCAAACGCACTGTCGCGTGGTTGCAAGTAAACACGGACGCTTGGTGCAGAGATGCAGTGTTCATGTTTGCTTGGAAGCCGCTGGAGTGGCTTTTATTTAGTAGTCTCACTTTGCTAGCGTCCAATATTTCTCGATGACTTAAGTAAAGTGTACCCAGCTTTTAGGACCCCCCGTGCTGTCTAGTGCCAGTCCCGTCGCTTTGGACGTGCCATTTCCTGGATCCATTTTACGATTCGTCGGGATGGAAAGTGTTTTTGACGACTTATTGGCTTTTTCGTTTGCTGACTGTATACATGTAGTTTCACTCCGGAACAGTCCTTGGCAGTGACATACTTTCTGTGATAGTAGTCATTCGGCGTTGGTCCTGGTAATCATGGTAATCGGTATATTGGGTGGTGTCGGTACCAAGT
The DNA here is from genome assembly GCA_014673585.1 of Semibalanus balanoides. Classification (NCBI taxonomy): domain Eukaryota; kingdom Metazoa; phylum Arthropoda; class Thecostraca; order Balanomorpha; family Balanidae; genus Semibalanus; species Semibalanus balanoides. Next base: position 63,657 of record VOPJ01005912.1, read on the forward strand.
TCTCCGGTCGGGGGGGGGTAATCTCTGCGGCTCTGGCAAGTTTTTCACATTAACTGCCAATACGACGCTGCGGGAAGATATTTATTTGAAGCTGAGCTCTGGACCAACTCGTGCTCCTTACAATGTGCTATCGTCGCCGGCAATTGGTGCTATATCGAAGGTTTATGGCCCATTGCTATATCTCTAATGGTGTTTCATCTCTATTTGGATTTCCCGTTCCCATCGAGCGGCTCGCCGCTGCGACCTAATTAACCCTACACTGATTTGTGGCTGGGACATGAGCTGGACTCTTTTCGGAGAGAGAACTTCAGGCACACGAGAGCACATACCATTGTGGGCTGCACCCAGTCCCACCCGCGTTTTTTCCACATCATTTATATTGTGACAAATAATAGGCAAAAACTCCTGCGTTACTTGATATACGAGTTCTGCTGCATATGGTTATATGCGATTTACTATACAACATCCGTATGTTTTCCATTCATCTCCAGTAAATGGTCGCTGGGTCGTGAACGTACAGCAGCACAGGGCGTGCTCCGGACTTGACGGCCGGTTTGTCTCCTATTGACGCTGCTGCGTCTGACTGATGTAGTGGGCGGGCAGGGGGTGGTCGGCGGTTCCGGCCCGTTACGGTCCCCGCGGCTCTTGTGCTCGGTGCGGCCCGGGCGGTGGTGGCAGTGTGCGGTGGCAGTATTCGGCCTGTGGACCCGGGCCGCCCATTTACGGCCGGTCGTCCTGCGGTCGGCCGGCGCCGCTGGACGATCGCTCACTCCCCCCGCCTGGTCCCCGGTCGGGCTCCAGTTCAGCCTCCTGATTAATGCCGCTCTGCTAATAGTGCGGCGCTGCGGGCAGAGGAGACTGACCGACCCTCGAAGAGCCACGGCGGCCCCGAGGGTCAGGGCCAGTGCTATACAGCTTCGGCAGCCTTGGAAGTCAGGACTGGTACACTGCAGCTGTGGCAGCCTGGGAGAGTCACCGAGTCCACGACTGGCACAGGACAGCCTTGGGAAATGCTGGGGTTCAGAATCCTTCCAGGGGAACTACAGTGCGAGATACGAGTTGTAAACGTTGTCGCTGACAGGTTTATCTGTTAAGGTAGCAGCAGTGATGATCGGGGCGGCTGTTGCCGACTCAGATGGCCCTCTCATGTCCCTCGGGAGTGAGCGGCTGTGTGGCAGGGAGAGCCGCTGCCCCCGCACCCCCCCTCCGCCCCCTCCCCTGCGGTATATCTGTGCTGTATAGTGGTGTATTGGGCGGGCGGGGCCTCTGCCACACTCCAGTGACGACTGGGACCGATTAGCATGGGTATCGGGTTGTTCAGTCTTTGGGGTCGTTCAGCAACGCTGGTGTCTGTGAGGCAACACGGACATACTGACCTCGCCTGTCAGCTGGACATACTGACCTCGCCTGTCAGCCGGACATACTGGCCTCGTCTGTCAGCTGGTCATACTGGCCTCGTCTGTCAGCCGGTCATACTGGTCTCGTCTGTCAGACGGTCATACTGGTCTCGTCTGTCAGACGGTCATACTGACCTTGTCTGTCAGATGGTCATACTGACCTCGTCTGTCAGATGGTTATACTGGCCTCGTCTGTCAGATGGTCATACTGGCCTCGTCTGTCAGATGGTCATACTGACCTTGTCTGTCAGACGGTCATACTGACCTCGTCTGTCAGATGGTCATACTGACCTTGTCTGTCAGATGGTCATACTGACCTTGTCTGTCAGATGGTTATACTGACCTCGTCTGTCAGACGGTCATACTGACCTCGTCTGTCAGATGGTCATACTGGCCTCGTCTGTCAGATGGTCATACTGGCCTCGTCTGTCAGATGGTCATACTGGTCTCGTCTGTCAGCTGGTCATACTGACCTCGTCTGTCAGATGGTCATACTGACCTTGTCTGTCAGACGGTCATACTGGCCTCGTCTGTCAGACGGTCATACTGGCCTCGTCTGTCAGATGGTCAGATGGTCATACTGGCCTCGTCTGTCAGACGGTCATACTGGTCTCGTTGCTGTCGTCTGACTGACGGCAGACCGGGAGCCGGGAAGGCCGGGGAGGCCGGGAAGGCTGGCCTCGTCGCTGCTTATCGGGTGGAGGGCCGGCCAGGCTCGCTATGACGGACTGCGGCAATCTGACCGGCGTCGGGCGCCGCGGCGGCGGCGGCAGCTCGGAGCTCAGACACGCCAGTCATGTGTCACGGCGCTGCTGTACTTCAGTCCGATACTCCCGGGACGTGGACCGAACTCTGCCGCGAACGCCACGAGACCAACGTGTCTGACGTGTGTGTCAATTGTGTGTCAATTCCGCCATGGGCTCCGGAATTGTTGAAACTATCCCACTTAAGATTAACTTTTGTAAATGTCTAAAGTGTCGTAAAGGAATAAAATTGATTTGAGAAAGCTTAAGTAGTACTTTGTCAATTAAGGATCGATTAATATCCAGCGCAATTTTTACTTGCGGAATCTCGTTGTCATATTCCCCTTGTAAAAAGACCTGTATCCAAACGGTTGTTTGCACCACACAGTTACTGAATAGTATTCGACACACGCGTACTGTCGCAGCACTTCGGTAGCGTTCCGGTGCGTACTGTCGCAGCACTTCGGTAGCGTTCCGGTGCGTTCTGTCGCAGCACTTCGGTAGCGTTCCGGTGCGTTCTGTCGCAGAACTTCGATAGCGTCCCGGTGCGACGGACGGCAGCCTCGACTTGGCTCTCGGATACGTGCCGGAATTAAATATCCATACGGTTTCATCTTCAGCGAGAGCGCCGGACGAAAAATATTCCTCCGAAATTGAATCTCATTTTAGTGCGGACGGCTGAGGACTGGCGAGATATTCTCCGCTAAGCTGGCAATTTTCGGCCGGGGTCAGTCGTGCAGACGTTTCGGCGAAATTTATTCGTGACCGGGGCGTTTTAATGGCGGATGCCGTCTCGGAAGGCGGCTCTGCGGGGAGAAGTTGTGTCGGCTGTTGGCGTGCGTTAGACGGCATCTGGGTCATTATAACGGACATTCAGGGCCGACAGCGGCGTGCTACTGCTACCGAACCACTCAGACGGCCGCCAACCGGCGTCCAGCCGGCTGACGGATGGCCAGGGGAGGTGCTGTCTGCTGACTGACGGGATGGTCACTGGTCAGGGAGGTGCTGTCTGGCTGACGGGACGGTCAGCAGCTTTGTGTACCGCCTGACCGTCATACCGGCAGGGTGGCTGGGTGAATAGTCTGTGAGGTCTGTGAAGGCCACCACCAGTTGCCAGAGGATTGTCACCAATTGTTCGCCGTCAGCAGTCCGTCGCCACTGCATATGTAGCATCTGCGGACTGAACGACCGTACAAACCGCAGTGAACGAGCCTGACCAAGTCGGCCTTGGCATCTCAGTGTACCCGCCGGAGTGCGATTATATTTTTTTTGTTTCTTCCTTTTTATTCCTTCTATTTTGTTTATTTTTTTTTTTTTTTTCTTCTTCTTTTCTTTTTTTTTTTTCTGACGTGCTGGCGTTCTCTGTGGAACCGCCGTGGATGTGAACGGCTGGGCGTCCAGCTCGACCGCCGAGTGACGGCTGGGCGCTCTCAGTGCACCGACCGAGATAGATGACGGCTAGCGTCTTCAGTGACCGCAAATGTGCACGGCTGGCCGTCTCAGTGACCGCCGGATGTGGACGGCCTGGGCTCCTCATGACCGCCGGATAGTGACCGGCTGGCGCTCTCAGTGACCGCCGGATGTGACGAGCTGAGCGTCTCAGTGACCGCCGGATGTGAACGGCTCATGCGTCTCAGTACCCAAAGTTGTGACGGCTGGCGTCTCAGTGACCGCCGGATGTGACGGGCTGGCGTCTCAGTGACCGACCGGATGTGACGGCTGGTGTCCTCAGTGACCGCGAATGTTCTTAACGGCGCTGGCGTCTCCAGTGATCCCCGCAACGGAGTGACGGCTGGCGTCTCAGTGACCGGCCGGATGTCGAACGCGCTGGCGTCTCAGGACTGCTGAATGTCGACGGCTGGCGTCTCCAGTGACCGCCGGATGTGACGGCTGGCGTCTCCAGTGACCGCCGGATGTGACGCTAGGCGTCTCAGTGACCCGCCAGGACTGTGACGTGTCTGGCGCTAACTCGTTGACCTGCTGAATGTGACGGCTGAGCGTCTCAGTTGACTCGGCGCAAATGTGACCGGCTGGCGTCTCGGAGTGACCGCCGCGATGTGGACGCCTGGCGTCTTCACCGGTGACCTGCTGAATGTGACGAGCTCGGCGTCCTCATGACCGCCGGATTGATACACCGGCAGGCTTGGAGCGTTTCTTGAGTACGCGCGAGATGTGAACGAGCTAGGCGCTTCAGTGGACCGACGGATCGTGAGCGGCTGGCGGTCTCAGTGACCGGGCCGGGATGTGAACGGCTGGCGTTCCAGTGAACCGGACACAGGATTGACGGCTGGACGGTCTCCGAGTGGACCGCGGATGGTGGACGGGGCTAGGCGTACTCCCAGTGACCGGCCGGATGTGACGGCTGGCGTTCTCAGTGATGCCGGATGTGACGGCTGGCGCCAGTACCGCCGGATGGCGACGGCTGGCGTCTCAGTGACCGCCGGATGTGATGGCTGCGTCTCAGTTGCACCGCGGATGTGACGGCTGGCGTCTCAGTGACCGCCGGATGTGACGGCTGGGCGTCTCAGTGACCGCCGGATGTGACGGCTTGGGCGCTCTCAGTGACCGCCGCAGATGTGGACAGGCTGGCGAGCGTACTACAGTGACCGCCGGATGTGGACGGCTATGGTGGCTGCTCAGTGACCGCCCGATAGTGACGGCATGGCGTCTCCAGTGAGACCGCCGGAGTGACGGCGCATGGCGTCTGCGCAGTGACCCGCCGGATGTGACGGCGTGGCAGTGCTCAGTGGACCGCCGGATGTGGACGGCTGGCGTCTCAGTGACCGCCGGATGTGACGGCTGGCGTCTCAGTGACCGCCGGATGTGACGGCTGGCGTCCGACCGTGGCCAGCCGCTGGCCAATTTCACGGCGCTGGTCCGCCTGGTGTGGCTCGCCGCCCCCTGATACCGCTCTCCCTCTCCTTCTCTCCGTCAACGGCACATCGAGTGTCGGCACAAGGAGAGTCGGATGTTCTGGTTCCATCGCCGTGCCCGACCCGTCCTCACTTCACAAGGAACCTTCTCATCGGATACGCCTCTTCATTGGAGCAATGTTGTGTCAAGCTAATGCAGGTTTTATTGAGTTACGTTGATCATAAGGATACCGAGTGGCAACGAATGTCGGATTAGAAGTGCAGCAGATATCCCAGGTAGAAATAAAAGGAGCAGACTTTCTTTTCGCTCGGTAAAAAGGTAAACACGCCGGATTTTAGATCTGAAATTGAAGTTATGGCATACCGAACTGACTTGTTTTTCACGAAAGTGTAGCATTCTGGAAAGAGGGACGAAAATAGCTGATCTGGAAATACATTTGAGGGAAATATTTCACTGTTTTTCCTTCTTTAAAGTGTGCCTGTAAGCAGAGGCATAACTTTTTGAAAATAATTGGGGTTGCACTTAGTTGTTAAGAGCCCATTTGTACCACATCTCGTCATAGGGCGTTGAATCGTTAAATTCCCAAATGAGTGTGGGTTGTAGCTACAACCCCCCCTTTGCATTAAAGGTTACACCCAAACCCATGCCATGTAACGGGTATATTCGAAGGACCGAGCGCGCGCACATTTTCCGCATCAGAGAGTGTACAATGCTTACGGTGCCTCATTGCGTGCCATTCTAAACGAATATGAGTTGGTTGCGAACGGGCTACCTTTCGACGGAAGTATGTATGGGCATTTGGACAAAATGCGCGGAGGCGACGCGTCTGCTTTAGAAGGAGTGTGCCTACTCACATGGTCATGATGGAGTTGTTGACACTAGTGCTGTAACAACATATTTTTCTGAATTTAGCCATGACTTCATTTCCCCAGAATCACTTTAGTGTGCTGAGAATATCGCAAAGTCCGCCCGCCGAATACAACATTTCATTGGCAGAATGAAAATTACAAATTAGTCGCCAGAGAGCTTCGCGACTAGGAGCATGCTCTTTAAATTAGAGCAAACGCTGAGGCGATATAATGTTACTTCTGGCCAGTGCGCCATTATTATGGTAACATCTTCGCTAACGTGCTGTTTATAGTGACGATCGTTGTTTGAGCTTATTGAAACACAAAGCGAAAATGCAAAACAAGCAAAAATAAGAAGTAAAATTCAACTAAAGGGTCCAGACAGTGAATGTTATATCGTAACCAAATAATCAAAGCAGTACACTCTTACCCGTATAAAAAATGTTATTTGACAGTTTTCAAGAGAGAGTAGCAACACATCCCTTTAAGCCTCATGATAGGAGAGATGACATCTTCAGTCAGCTCGGGTGTTCTGTGGTTGTTGTTTTCTAAGCGTCGCTGGGCTTCCGATTCTTTGCGTTCTAGTTGACGCGGTTGAAAACTTCATGCCATACTAGGGATGTTGTCTAGTTTTTGGTTATCAGAGGAGGGGAAACCCATTAACTGTGAGACAGTCAGTAACGCAGTGGGTGATATTCTATCTGCGTGAGGCGTGACCTCGTATTCGATCTGTGTGAGGCGTGACTGGGTAGCGTGATGCCACTTACGGGGCGCTAGGCACCCCGCTAAATCCGAAGTGGCCGACTTTCCTGGCCTCGATCTCTATAGGCCGGCCGGCGGATGTGCGGCTGCCGTCGATTTTCGGCGTCACATTCGCAGCGTGTTGCTTAGTACACATGGGCTCTGGGCCCGTGGCGCGCGGTGTTGTTTTACTGGCTGGTCCAGTGGCTCTGCCTGGCCCGGTTTCACAACTGGTCAGTGGCTCTGTCTGGTCGGTTCACTGGTCACCGGTCCAGTGGCTCTGCAATGGCCGTACTGGTCGTGGCTCTGTCTGGTCGGTGTTCAGCTGGTTCAACCGGTCTTGGCTCTGCCTGGCCGGTTTAACTGGTGCCAAGTGGCTCTGTCTGGTTCGGTTCAATCAACTGGTCAGCCGGGTCAGTGGCTCTGCCTGGCGGTCTTACTGGTCAGTGGCTCTGTCTGGTGGTAGTTCACTGGGTCCCCGGTCAGTGGCTCTGCCTGGCGGTTTACTGGTACAGTGCTCTGTCTGGTCGGTTACTGGTCAGTGGCCTCTTGCCTGGCCTGGTTATACTTAGGGTCAGTTCGGCCTTGTCCTAGGTCGGTTTCAGCTGGTCACACGGTCAGTGGCTCTGGCTGGCCGTTACTGGTCACCGGTCAGTTGGCTCTGCCTGCCCGGTTTACTGGTCAGTGGCATCATGTCTGGTCGTTCACTGGTCCCGGTCAGTGAGCTCTGCTGGCGGTTCACATGGTCACCGGTCAGTGGCTCTGCCTGGCGGTTATATGGTCGCTGGCTCTTGGTCTGGTCGGTTCACTGTTCCACTGGTCAGTGGGCTCTGGCCTGCCGGTTTACCGGGTGGTCCAATGGCTCTGTCTGGTCGTTTTCACTGGTCACCGGGTCAGTGGCTTCTGCATGGCCGCGTTTTACTGGTCAACCTGGCTCCCTGTCCTGGTCGGTTCACTGGTCACCGGTCAGTGACTCTGCATGGCCGGTCCGCCGGAGATATTCCCTGCCGGCCCCGTCAGTCCGGCCGCCAGGTCAGGCTGGCCGGGCTCCGTCAGACTGTTGGTCAGGCTGGCCGGGCTCCGTCAGACTGTTGGTCAGGCTGGCCGGGCTCCCGTCAGACTGTGTTGGTTCAGGCTGGCCCGGGGCTCGTCCAAAGCTGTTGGCCAGGCTGATCGGGCTCCGTCAGACTTGTGGTCGAGGCTGGTCGGGGCTCCGTCAGAACTGTTGTCAGGCTGGCCCCGGCTCCGTCAGACTGTTGGTCAGGATGGTCCGGGCTCCACGTCAGACCGTGTTTGGTTCCAGGCTGGTCGGGGCTCCGTCAAGACTGTTGGTCAGGGCTGTGAGCCGGGCTCCAATCAGGACTGTTTGGTCAGTGCTTGGTCGGGCTCTGTCAGACTGTTGGTCAGGCTGGTTCGGGCTTCCGTCGGACTGTTCGGTTAGGCTGGATCCCCGGGCTCCGTCATACTGGTTTGGTTTTTATTGTGGTGGGGCCGGGCTCCGTCAGACTGTTGGTACAGGCTGGTCTGGCTCGTCAGACTGTTTGGTCAGGCTGGTCGGGCTCCCGTCAGACTGTTGGTCGCAGGCTGCGCCGGTTGCTCCCGTCCAGACTGTTGGTCAGTGCTGGTTGGGCCTCCGTTAATCTGTGTTGGTTTCAGGCCTGGCCGGGCCTTCCGGTCAGACTGTTGGTCAGGCTGGTCGGGCTCCGTCAGACTGTTGGTCAGGCTGGTCGGGCTCCGTCAGACCGTGTTGGTCATGAGGGAGGACACCGATGGTTTACCAGGCACAGTCAGCGTGCCTGGTCAGGGTCCTGTCGACAACAGTTGTGCCTGGTCAGCTCAGAGTGCTCATTTGTTCTTCGTGCTGTCGACTATGAATAATGCATCCCTCGAAATACATTAAACAAAGAATAACGCTCGCAGTGACCATTTGTGGAAATTATATGTGTGGTCTATCTTCCTATTTATATGCTGATCATGCGCGTATTTTATATTTGGATGACACTAATAATGTTCACAGCATTACAATGGCAGATTGTGTGGCCCGTGTTTGTCCGGCCGTGTTTTAACCGAGCCGTCTACAGCATCACAATACCGGCTTCTGGTTCCGTGGGCCCTGGGCGCGTGTCGGGACTGAGTGGTTATCGGATTGTTCGATCATCTGATTATCGTGTCTGGATTGGCCGGCCGATTATCCACCGCTGGACAGTTGTGGGATGTTCAGACGGCCCCGGGGCCTTCCGTTACACGGAAGGCCTCAAAACAGCTCACTCGTCATGGTTTGGCCTTTCTACTCTTATGGATCATCGATCCTGGAACAGGCAGTTCAGCCTTCCTATACGATATTCTATCACCGGCCACCGCTGTTTTTCATTCATTTTCAGTTTAGCTCACTGTTATCAGTGCAGTGAGTCGTTTTTGGCGACCAGCATCAATCTATAATCGTTGAGGCCGGTCGTTGAGATTTTTCAATGCCGGCGATCTGTCCGGCCGTTACAATCTGTAAAATAGTCTGGTGTCTGGGACTCTGGACGCCATCAGAAGATATCGATCTGCGACTCAGCTGATCGAACCAGATGCCGAGCTACCGAGCTGCGGAGCTGTCAAGCTGTCGAGCTGATAAGCTACTGAGCTGCTAAGCTTCTGAGCTACTGAGCTGCTGAGCTGCTGAGCTACTGAGCTGCTGAGCTGCTCAGCTGCTGAGCTGCTGAGCTGCTGTGTTGTCGTGATAGCTTGGCTCCCGACTACCAACCTTCTGGTTTGACAGTATTGCGGCGGGGTTTGTGACCACACTACTCCAGCCGTTCCATTTGGCATGTCCCGTGGCAGTTTGTATTCTGATGCTGTTGGCGTCTGCGGCCGTACACTAGCCGCTATGCGATGCAACTGGGAGGCTGGAGGAACTCGCTACCGGCCAGTGCTGACATTCGAGTTCACAGACCCGCTGCTGGGACCTGGGAGTTCTTGCAGCCGACAGACTGACTTTGATTTGAATGACTTTTGAAGTACATTGAACCAGGGGCGGATCCAGCGGGGGGCCGCAGGGGCCGCGCCCCCCGCCAGGACGCCATAAGGGCGCCCCCACGGGCTGTCCATCGCCGGGCGCCGCCACGATGGACAGCAAGTGAGCACTCAGCGTCCCTATGCTGACTACAGGCCGCCCCTCAGACCACTTGGTGACCCCTACCCTGACTGCAGGGCGCCCTTGTCAAGATAGCAGGGCGCCCATCAGACTACTAAGCGCCCATATTAGGATTACAGGGTGCCCTCAGGTCACTTGGGCGCCCCTATCCTGACTGCAGGGCGCCCATGACAGGATTACAGGGCGCACCTTAGGTCACTCAGTGTCTCTGTCAGGATTACAGGGCACTCATAAGCCAGCTCAGCGACCCTGTCAGGAGCACAGGGCGCCCCTCAGACAACTCAGTGCTCCTATCAGGATTATAGGGCGCCCCTCAGACTACTTAGCGCCCCTGTCAGATATGCAGGGCGCACGTGAGACCACATAGCGCCCTTTTCAGGATTACAGGGCGCCCCTCATACCACTTTGGTGCCCCTATCAGAATGACAGGGCGCCCCTCAGACCCCAAGGCGCCCCTAAATTGGCCTGCGGCCCCCCTTCTAAAAATATTGGATCCGCCCCTGCATTGAACGCTTAAAGGTTGCAACGTGTCCTGCCCCTTTGATGGGCAAGCTAACTCCCACCCACACACTGCCCTGCTTTCGAACTAGCTGACTTCCTATATCCCGCTCATTATCATAGAGATCATACAGGGTGGCCCAGATAAAACGTAACCCACATTTTCTTCAATAATGACAATTTTATTAATTGCACAGTCAAGACTGAGGTATCATTCGATTGACAGTTCAATGGCAAAACAATCACCATCAGTCGTAGCCATCAGAAAGCTCGCACCGTCGGATCGCGACCCTACAACAGATGCTCCAGGTGAGCCCCGTGGCGGTCCTGGATGAGCGGCAGTCGGACGTGCTGCAGGTGATCCACCAGGTGGATGCCTCGCGGATACTTGCAGAAAGTTTCTCGAGAAGTTTGACGTAGACCCAGGGACTATTTTAAGGAAAAACCACTAGGGTCATGATAATAATCAAACATAGCCTGGAGCAGCACTTCCCCGGGCGACAAATCAGCTTCAAGACGGCCGTGTCGTGGGCTTCACATTCGCCCGACATGCAGTTTAGGGCTTCGCCCGACGAAGCCACTAAACTTCATGCTGTGGGGACAGCTCAAGAACAGTCTACAGGGACAAACCAGCGACAGTTCATGAGCTTAAGGCCGCCATCAGAGTCGAGATGGGGCGCGTCACCGTCGACCAGATCAGCCGCATGTTGGACCACTGCAGCACGTCCAACTGCCGCTCATCCAGGACCGCCATGGGGCTCACCTTGAGCATCTGCTGTAGGGTCGCAATCCGAAGGTGCGAGCTTCCTGATGGCTACGACTGATGGCGATTGTTTTGCCATTGAACTGTCATTCGAATGATACCTCAGTCTTGACTGTGCAATTAACACAATTTTCATTATTGAAGAAAATGTGGGTTACGTTTTATCTGGGCCACCCTGTATATACATTTAGATCATATGTATATATGATCTCTATGCTCATATTCCATCCAAATACCTACTCATTTTATCTGGACTTTGCTGTGCCTCCGAGACTGCGCCAGCGTGTTGAGCAGATCCCTTTGCAGACGGTGTCACCATCCTTCGGTGGTGTCAGGCTGTCCCCCGGTTGGGCTCCGAGGATTTGCGGAGGGGGGGGGGGGGTAATGTTGCGATCAACATGCATTAGCTGGGTCTAGTGCTTGGCAGAATGGAGCAGCTGTCAAGACAGGGGACTTGTTAGAAGGTCGTTATTTGCGGGAAAGCATTCGTCTCGTTGGTATGTCGATTGGCATCCATTTTTATAGTTGTTTTGGTGACTGCTATCGTCTGAAGGTATCCCACAGGATTAGTTTTCCATAATTTGCGAATAAGTGAAGAAAAAACGCTGGAAGCTGGAACATGTTTGTTGATTTTACATTATTGTACTTAATATAAAACACTCATAATGCATACTTTGTATAATTCCATGATAAATGCGCACAGGACAGCGTGAGATCACTTGTGAAAAGTCGCTTTGAACGGGTCACCACCGCATGCCATGTGTTTTTGGGTTGCCGAAGATGGTGAATGTGGAAATATGCTTACAAACTTTGGGATCTGCTAACAATGCTCAAGGGATGCCACCAGGTTGTGCGTTTCTAGTTGGTACATTTGTTTAAGTTCCAGTCGCTGTGGATTTTGCGAGTTGCGGAAGAGTGGCACCCTTTCATCTCCGTAGTTTGTGCTGCAGAGCCGTCCAAATGTAATTCTCTTTAATAGTTTGGCCTTGGTTAGCCGGCTGTGTGCTTGATTGATAAATGGCGGAGCATACAGACACGCCGTGCTGGTGAGTCCAGCGCGGCCTCTGAGGACCAGCGCTGGTCAGTCAGCGCGGCTTCTGAGGACCAGCGCTGGTCAATCAGCGCGGCCTCTGATGGAGGACCAGCGCTGGTCAGTCAGCGCGGCCTCTGAGGACCAGCGCTGGTCGCGGCCTCTGAGGAGGACCAGCGCTAGTCAGTCAGCGCGGCCTCTGAGGACCAGCGCTGGTCCTCTGAGGACCAGCGCTGGTCAATCAGCGCGGCCTCTGAGGAGGACCAGCGCTAGGTCAGTCAGCGCGGCCTCTGATGGACCAGCGCTGGTCAGTCAGCGCGGCCTCTGAGGAGGACCAGCGTTGGTCAGTCAGGCGGCCTCTGAGGACCAGCGCTGGTCAGTCAGTGCGGCCTCTGAGGAGGACCAGCGCTGGTCAGTCAGCTGGTGGACGGGACGGACACCAGACCCTGTTACATACTATGCACATTGCACATGTCATGTCAAATTTCCGTGCATTGTCCTGAACCAGCGTACTGTTGTACTGAATCTGAACTGAACATTGCACAGTGCACACTGCACCATTGTGCTGAACCGTGTGCCTGCCTCAGCTGCACTTTTCTCCGGCATCTGTCAATTTGACAAAGGTGCGCCAGTCGCCACAGTTGCCGACGCCTGTTGATACACAGCACTCAGTTGCCGACGCCTGTTGATACACACTCGCGCTACGTCTATCGGCTGTTACATTGCTGTTGCTTTCCGTTATTTGCGAACGCTTGTTGTAGATGATACGTAAGCGTCAATCAAATATACCGGGAAAATCGCTTGAGCTAATTTCCTAATCAGTTCTCGTCGTGTATCCGGAATGGTCTTTTGCTGTCCTGCTATCGGCGCAGTTGTAGCTTTTTTGTAGCCTATCATCGACTCACTGCATCTTCTGACGTGAAAAGGCAACGACGGCTCCCAGTTGGAAGCCTGTCACTTCTGCTACCACTGGCTAACTTCTCCGGATATTTCCTCATTTTCACTGCATTGCATTGATACACACTCGCTATTGTATTGTTCATCATTGGCACTCATCCACAAGGATGATGGCTATTATGAGTCCCTCGTCGGACATTGGCTCACATGTTTAAGATTCACCACTGCTCAGCAACGGTTACGAAGTTCAATGAATCTCAACCTTTAAAACTGCACAAGGCAATACTATTTCTATAAGCTTAAATTGAATTTAAATACAAGAACAATGCTAAAGCGGCGCGATATAAATCTGAGACAAATGTAATCGGTATGACGAGCTTGGGTAACCCTTTCTTAAATCGCGTGTATGACTTCCGAGACGGCCGTATGCGTACGAAGCTCTCGTGGCCTGTCGCCACGAAGGCTTCAGTTTAAAGGATCCGCCACTCTACGCAGCAAATCAAATAGGTCCAAGTTATAATGCATAATGCGTAGCAAATTATTCGCTAAAGGTCATTCACCCGCCAAGCTGCCCTTTTTTCCTTCCAGGGCAATGACATGTAAAATATTCCGCTCACCTAGGCTTAGCTGTCTCTGCCATCCGATATAAAACAGCAGCATCATTTATTGGAAGTGTCGGTAACAGAATACATTCTGTTACGCTTTTCCCCATAGCAGCAATATCGTAGTTCGTCCGTATGTATACTTATCATCAGCTAATGTCAGCTCTGTCATTGTGACATGTCTGTTGTGTGCCCTCAGGCGGCCATCGGTGTGCGCGCTCCACCAGCGGCGAGGGTAGCCGGCAGCTGGGCGCGATGGTCGGCGAGCACCGGCAGAAGCACGTGCAGCAGCTGCAGCACGAGATCGCCAAGCTCGGACGCCTCGAGAGGTAGGAGGCGCTGGCCACAATCGCCACATATCACCGACCGATAACTGATAGGATCTTTTCATGATCAGAATGTGGTGAATGACAAGCGATTGCTTTGTACTGAAGAAGACAGGCTTGTATACGCGTAAACGTGAATCGACCATCATGTCCAAAGTGGAGCATGCTATTCACCCAATGCTGTACCATTTGCTACATAAAAACACGACGTATTGGCTATCTATTGTGGATCTCAATATCCTTTGTCAGCAAGGTCAGACATTGAAAACTGCTGTTAATGCTTACAATGACTGATCTTTGCGACAGCTTGAATAGGCGAAATTACCTGTTATCAGTGCATGCTTAATTGCTTATTGTTCAGTGAGCCGCGCTTCTGATCGTATTGTTCAGCCGCTGTCATTAGGAAGGTCGCACTGAGTAAATGAAACGCGATTGGTTGCTTATGTCACCATATCATATTACTTCTCCGTGATTTCGTTTCGTTCTGATGACTGATTCATATGCTTGCTAAGACTGGTAGACTATTTATGCCTGTTGGGCATTCCACGGCATTTCGACCAGTCGAAAATACCCCCATCTCTCACATTTTCTTCAACATTGGTGTATGGGGTGATCTTGGGTCCTGAATTTAGCTGTGGCTATATTAACTCGATCTGACCTCAGGTTCTCGAGTTATAGCCTCAGACATTTTTGAAAGGTCACGCTACAGAGGTATTTTTGGAGGCCGAAGTAGTGCATTTGACTTACTCAAATGTCAAAAAGATTTGTATGACTGAATTCGCAATGCAACGGAGATTATATTTCTAGGCTTTGTTGCGTGACCTTGAATGACTTTGACTCCGTTACCTCTTGACCTTTTTTTTCGTTGACCTCGTGTGACCCTGGTTCCACCTCTGATTTCATTTTTTAACTTAACAAAATACTTGTTATTACATTGCCTGACAACGTAACAAATAAAAAAGGTGCGTTTTTCCTCTAATTTCCATATTTTCATCGACATACTTACGTGTTTTCAAATTACCCCCGAAGGGGAGGTGTAACGGGTAGATATATGCCAACATATGAGACTGATTTGGATGAGGTCTCCATTCGATCTGGCCTGGTCTAAAACGGTGTCGTTATTAATTTTATCCACTTTGGTGCAATTTAAGTGAACCAAATAGGACCCAAACCACCAAAAATCGTTGCAGACGATGTCATGCTCCGAATTTATGGGATCGATTTGGGTGGTATCCTCTCCAATCGATACGATGTGGTTCAAAACAATGTGGGGTTGAGTTTCATTCGCTTTGGTCTAATCCAAGTGGACCTAATTGGACAAAAACCGACACAAATAGTTCCAGATGATGTCATGCTCAGAACCCATGGGACCGATTTGAACGGGGTCTTCACCAATCGATCCGGTGTCGTCCAAAACGGTGCCTTGAAGGGTTTATGCACTTTGATCCAATCTTAAGTGGACCAAAACTATCAAAAATCGTTTCAGACGACGTCATGCTCCGAACACATGGGACAGGGTCTTCATCATTTGATCCGGCTTGGTCTAAAACGGGTCTGTTATTAGTTTTAGTGACTTTGGTCAAATCTAAGTGAACCAAATTGGACCCAAACCACCGGTTTTGTCGGTTTTGTTCCAATTGAGTCCACTAACATTGGACCAAAGTGGATAAAACTTAATACGGCACCGTTTTTTTTACTAAGCCGGATCGAATTGTAAAGACCCCGCCCAAATCGGTCCCATATGTTCGTCGCATGACGTCTGGAGCATTTTTTGCGGTTTTGGTCCAATTTTGTCCACTTAGAGAAGATTAAAGTGGATGAAACTCAGTACGGCACCACTTTGGGCCACGCCAGATCGAATGGTGAAGACCCCGTCCAAATCCGTCAAATACGTTCGGAGCATGACCTCATCTGCAACAGTTGCTGGTGGTTTTGGACAGTTTGGTCCACTTTAGTCCACTTAGATCAGACCAAGATGGATACAATTCAATACTGCTCCGTTTTAGATCACGCTGGAAAGGTGGATACAATTCAATACTGCTCCGTTTTAGATCACGCTGGAACGAATGTCGAAGACCCCATTCCAATCGGTCGGCATAGGTTCAAAGATATCCGCCCGTAACCCCTCCCCTTGGGGGTAATTCGGAAACACGCTCGCATATCAATGTCAAATTCGAAAATCAGAGGAAAAACGCACCTTTTTATTTGTTGCGTTGTTAGGTAATATATTCGCAAGTATCTTACAAGTTTAAAAATTGAAATAAGAGGTAGACCCGGGGTCACACGAGGTCAAAGAAAAGAGGTCACGAGGACACGTGGTCAAGGTCATTCAAGGTCATGCAACAAAGCCCAGAAATGGAATCTCCGTTTCATTGCAAATTCAGGCATGTAAGTATTTTTGACATTTGGTAAAGTGAAATACGTTATTTTGGCCACCAAAAATACCTCTGCAGCGTGACCTTACAAGAAATGCCCGAGGCCTTAACTCAAACAGCTGAGGTCAGATAGAGCTAAAATTGACACAGCTGAATTCAGGACACAAGATAACCATATAGATCAGTTTTGAACAAAAAGTGAGAGCTGAGGGTGTAATTTCGAAGAACAAATGGTCTGAATGTCGTTTGAATGCCTCTGCATGAAAATTTAAATAAGAGATGGATTTGGGGTCACCCGGTGTCCAGATCCGATGGACCCGGGGTCTTATGTTTCATGAGTCATGACGAACTAGTTATTATCAGAAGCTGCTGTAAACCGTGAGGGTGACTCGATAGCAGCATTGCGTGCTTCATTGCCATTAGCTGTAAAGTTGTCAACACGCTCTGCTAATACGGCTACTGTCGATACGACCTGAATCTGTTTTAAGTTGCCGCAACTAATCGTGCTAATGGAAGCGAAGCCCGTCAGCAGCAGGGTAACAGAGTGCATGTCTCCCGCCACAGACTGCTCCTGGGCGGCTCCACTGTGGACCTGGATGGCTGTGACTCGAGTGAGGACGGCGCGGCGGGGACGGGCTCCGGTTGCCGGCGTGGGGTGGAGGGCCGCAGCTCCCCCTCCGACTCTGACCCGCCGCCGGAGCCGAGCTCGGCCTACTCCCGGATCCGCGACAAGCTGCAGCGCCGCCGCCGTCAGATCGAGGCCCAGCTGACCGAGATGGACTGCCGTCACCGCCAGTACAGCCGCCGACCGGACCAGTTCTCCGACCTGCCCGAGGAGGTGGACTCGGAGGAGCCGCCCCGCCGGCGGACCAACGGCAGCCGCACGGTCACCACCCGCTCCAGCAGCCAGCGCCGGACGGCGGCTGGTACCAGCACCGGCACCAGCAGCCAGCGCCGGACGGCGGCTGGCACCAGCACCGGCACCAGCAGCCGGCGACCGCGCGCCAGCAGCGCCAGCCAGCGGCGCACCGCCAGCAGCCAGGAGACCACCACGCAGACCAGCAGGCAGACCAGCAGGCAGACCAGCAGCCAGCGGCGCAGTACTCGCAGCAGTCAGTGTGATCTGGGCTCGCCCTCTGTACAAGTGTACACCCGCCGCAGCCGGGTGCCCGGCTCTGACACCGGCACACAGACGGCGTCCGGCGGTCCGGAGCCGGCCGGCGCCGCCGTCCAGGTGTTCACCCGCCGCACGCGCCTGCCGCCGCCGTCTGACTCGACCACACAGGCCACCTCGACAGCGACGCGCTGCCAGCCGACCTCCTCCGGCTCGCGGTCGGCGAGCGGCGGCTCGAGACGGCGGCGGTCCGGCAGCTCGCCGCGCCGCACAGTGACGGTGACGCGGCGACAGGTGCCCCGTGACGCCCGGCGTCCCGGCTCCGGCTCGCCGACGCCGCGCCGCTCCCACATGGCTGTGCAGACGTCCTGCTCGCCGGAGAGGACGGCGACGGTGACGCGGCGGCGGGTAGTGCCGGAGGAGCCGTCACCGCCGTCCCCGCCGCGGCTCAGCAGCGCCGTGGAGACGATCACCCGCCGCAGGAAGCTGCCATGCCGCAGGACGGAGCCAGCGGTGGCAGCTGAGCCGCCGTCGGCCAGCCGGCGGGAGGTGGTGGTGCGCCGGCGTCCCCTGACGGACGGCGGCTCGGCAGAGACAGAGACCGTGACCACCACCACGGCCAACACGACGGCCAGCACCACGCCCACCACCGTCCGGTCGTCCGTCACCAATGAGGAGGGGATGAGGGACGCGCTGGAGCCCTCGGACCGCTCCTGTCAGCGGGCTGGGGATCTGGAGAGGGCCCAGCAGCTGCTGGAGGCTGTGGGGGAGTCCGTCACCGCCAGCCGCACCGCAGACGATAGAGGTGAGGGAACTGTCAGCCGCCAGAGGTAGAGGCGAGGGAACGGCGGCCCGGACGACAGAGGTGAGTACGGCGGACTGATCAGGTGGTGAGTGAGGCGCGGCAGTGTCTGAACACGCCGCCGCTGACGCTGACGGTATGCTGGTGGTAATTTGTTATGGTGGATAGGATGGTGTTGCGGGAATACCAAGTGAGTTCCGCACTGTTTCATTCCCGCTGTTGGGAAGAGATTAAAAGGCGCTCCTTCAAATGGCGGAAACGTGCGTAGAATGCGCCAGGAATGTGCAATTAAATGGAACTCCGTCAGTCGTAATGTTTGAAGAGAATGAATGGCCTTGCATTTTACTAGACTTTTGGCAATGCGATATTCAAGCTCCCATTTTTCCTGATTTTGAAACCACTTGCAATATTTGTGCTTATTTGTAAACTTTAATTAGTTTCTGATAAGAAAATGGCGATGTTGTTGCCGTGCATTCTTGATTGGCAATTGCTCCATTTTTGGGACCTTTTTTCTGGCTTTACACTGCCAGGCTGAGTTTTTTAAGCTAGCCTCCTTCAACCTATCCCGCTTTGTGTTTACATTTTCCATCCAATTAGGAACTTATATTGTTAATTAATTATGCCAAACTTCCTAAGATGAAATGGGATTCCATTTCCCCGTGTTTGTAAGATATCGGGCGGCAATGGAGAAATGTAGTATCAGCGCTCAGGTTTGGGAGCGCCATGCTGTGAAGTTGGAGTAAAGGAGGCTTTATTTCACATGTGAAGTTAGTTCAATGGTCGGTAATGAAATTAGTACGAGCCATGAAATTAGCTTGCTAATTATCTTCACTATTGTGGACATCATATATAATTTATAAATATATTCAATTATCTTGGTTGTTTAATTAATCTGCCGAAGTGCGTGATTTTTGTCAAATAGGCTAATGTTCGATATTCATTTAAGACTTGATTATCGTCAAATTAGTTTTCGATTAGGGACCAAAAATACATAAACATAGCGGAGATTGTCATATATGGCCTTTGATGGTAAAATGTCTTTGATGGTAAAATTTGATAGAAATAATTGTCACGCCTTTCTGTTTCGAATTAGAAGAGCTACAGTACCACAGAAATATTAACTTTACAGAACATGCTTTAAAATATTGCGTTCTATCTGTGAAAAAGTCATACGCTTCTAAATATGGTGCACCAGCGATGTCCCGACGCAAGGGCGGATCCAGGGGAGGCAAAGGGGCCATGGCCCCCCAAAGGTCCTGAGACTATGTTTTGCCCCTCCCCCCAAACGGTGTCGGACGTACAGCTGCTAAAATAATTACTTTGCAACAGTAAAAAATACAGGCTGCCACAGTGTAAAAACCTCAGAAAATTTCGCGCCGCTTTCGCCCGGCAGTGACACAAAATTACGCAATTGTTTAATGAAAAAAGGAAATGTGGAAATTAATTAATTCAGTGTCTGACAGTCTCCCCTTGGCGTACCTAAAATTTGCCCTGTGCCAAGTTGCTGCGACCCAAAATGCTAATAGTGGACCAGGCCAGACCATCTCCCCCAAGCCATTTCGTCCCAGGCTCTCTCCAGATCCGCAGGGACCATTTGATGCTGCGGAAAAGCCGTCTCTGCCGCTCGCTGTTTTCAAACCATTTGCACTGTTACAATTGTGTGTGCAGTTCGGTGCATATGTATACAGTTATTATTATTCCATATACCTAAGTTATTGAGCACTTACTACCATCGGTCATCGTGATTTACTATCAGAAGAATATATTTATACAAAACTACCTTAATTTCAATATTTTTATCATACCGAAATGTGCAAATAGGCATAGGGGTTATCTGAGTCTGGTTCCAATTTTAAATTGTCGTTTTCCACGACCTAAAATTACACTTTTACGCCACTTTGCAGCGTCACATTGGTCGCTATCGTCATAACGAAGCCATTGCCATCGTTTTCGTTTCATGTAACGGTGAATTGAATGAATAGCATGTTTAGCTTTTTGTTCTCTACAAGGCTTAGGCTTATGTTTCTGTGTTTTATCAGGCGAACCCGTACAAATTTCGCGCAGCTTCGCGGCGCTAAATAACAAATACTTATTTTGATATAAAGTCCACATTACACAATGCTGCAAAGGCTTACATACACGCATACAAATAGGTTACATTTTTGCAATTCATTTCAGCCCATCCCCGCTACTCAAAAAATTGATCGGCGATCGCCCTTGGTACAGTGACATATTGCAAATAGTTTTGTTCTGGTAACTGAAGGCAATGTTCGGTGAACAATAAAAACTGCAAGCTGAGATATTTCCTTTTTTCGATAACCAAAGAAGCCGAGAATAACTAAACACAATAAAATACAAGAAATTAAAAGAAATCATGTGGTTTGGAAAATAAAGCATGGACCAAATCCGGAAAGAAAAAATTCGAAATGGGGGTAGGTTAGGTCCGCTAAAAAAACGGTTTGCCCCACCCCCCAAAAAACGGCCGGCTGGATCCGCCCTTGTCCCGACGTATCTACTCGTCGTGTTTGTTCTGTTGACAGTGGGGAGAATGTTACGAACTCGTAACTTGCAACCTACAAACAAACTTGTCCACTTCCAGGGTGACTTTCTTTCCTGGTTATTTTCCATTTGGCCGATGGCGATGGCTGCATTACTTGGCAGGAGTTCCCCGCCGTGGCAGGAGTTCCCCGCCGTGGCCGGATATTTTCTCCGCCGTTGTGTCTGGTGAACTGGAGCAGTTTTTGTTCCGGCTCTCACTCGTTGCCACAAAGGCCTATTTTCCGCGGCGTGTGAGGGCTGCGAGTTTTTCGTTGACGACTTCCGAGGTCTCGGGGCCATTTTCATCAGCTGCGGTGACTAAAAGGTGTCCGGACTGAGACGGAGAGACAGAACATGTGGGAGTGATGACACTGCTTCCCGCCGTGAAAAACTGGCCTCGGGGCCCGAGAGCACGGGTCAGCGTCCCAAAATTCAATTTTAGCTATGTGTCAGAGTGGAAAGTTCGAGCCAAAAAATGACCATAAGAGTGGAAAATTGTGTACAAAATGGCACACTATTTTTTGTAAACATTAAATATGTATTTTTCGTTGAAATCACGCATTTTTTTGTCAGAATGAATATCACAATTTATAACTTGGGAGTGAAAATTCACTCCTAAAAATGGGGAGAGTGGACAAATTATTCGCATTTGGTTGTCATTTACCACCCAAATCAACAAATTTTGGAACACTTGGGCACGGGTAGCTGGGCGGTTGACCCGACCTGCCCTGCATAGCGTGGTGAGCTCAGTGGCAGCGCTCAGAGCCGGGGTCACGTCTCGAAATGTGTGACCGTCGCATAACGTTAATGGTAGCGGCGAGCCCTGAAGACCTAATCATCATTAGCGTGTCACAATCATACCGGTATGGGCCTGGCTTGATTATCAGCTGCACGCGGTCATGTGGCTGAATGTTCGAGAAGGGCGCGAGCTAAGCAAACCTTGTTGTCGGACTGGTTTTCTGGTGTCGATGCCAATGATTAGGACGCAAATATTTCTTCCAGAGTATGAAGTGGATCGATCCAATAAGATCTAATCCCATTCAAATCCGACAATTTTCAATCCGGTTCCAATATGAATTGATCAGGATTCTGCAAGGTTGAAAGAACCGATCCAATTCAGTCAATTATGGTCATGTGTAAAATGTTGTGTTGGAACTAACCAATCGTTTGTTAATCGTCTGGAACTGAATATAGATTGAAGAACTGACTTTGTGTCTGGGAACGGACCCACCATTGCTATGTACAAACAGTCTTATCGATAATAATCACGAATAATAAAGTTCGAGGTGTTTCGATGCCCATCTTGTCATCTCAATCATACAACTTGTCTCTATCTTTGCCGGCATTTAATTTTATTTAATTGCTAGTTGGTGTCATCTTTCGCTGGAATTTTGCAGCAAAGTAACACGAATTCGCCAGTGCCTGCCGCCTATTTATATAGCCTGTAATTGGATTGGCAGGTCGTTAGCTCGGGCTCGCCGCTACGGCTGGGCTGCTCTGTAGGACTAGCCGCGGCGCCCTGCCGGGAAGCATGACTAATCTGCTCACTGATGACATATTACTGCTGGACGATGATTGTACGGCGCGTTCGCCTGATGTTATTATGCTATGCTGCGGACAGAGAGCGAGGGAGAGAGAGAGAGAGAGAGGCCGAATTCCGGGGAGATAGCACGCCTCCGTGCAGGGCGGCCTCCTAGCACGCCTCCGTGCAGGGCGGCCTCACGCCTCCGTGCAGGGCGGCCTCATCGGCGCTGCGAATGTCGCCAGCGGCGGACTCGTCTAATACCTCACTCTCATCAAATACCTGTGGTCGTGTGTACATTAGAAGTGGTCAATGGTTTTGTCGAGGCGCTAATAATGCAGCACTGGAGTGTCGTATTTTTCGGTGTTGCATGTTATTGCGGAATTTCACCTCAATATGGCATCAAAGGGTCTGAAGCTGTACGCATTTCACGAGACTTAAAGGATTCTTTCCTCCTCTGCAGCGGGATGTCTCTATTTTGAACACTCTTCTACAAGGAAAGGAGTGTGCCAAACGCTGCAAATGTGCTATTTTTTGGGTATTCGTACCTGAGAATGTTTATTTCTTATATGTAGATTTAGTCCGAATGTTTTGTATGGATAGCTTTCCGAGGTCAGGACCCACGCTAAGCAGAGCTTGTTGCGCTGGTCCTGACCTCACCACCCGATCGCGCAATTCCTTTGCGCCGTCAAAATTTAGAGACGAAAAGTTTTACGTGCCCGGCCCATACCTGGACACGGTTCCGCCCCGCTCACTGACTTCACCTGGCCATTGATTGCGACCGCTGCCACCGGCTGCAGCCATCCCAGTCAAGGAGCAAAATAGGCGAGCGCCGAAGCGACTCGAACCCGGGCTGCCACTACCGGGATAGGTCAGCAGTCCAGCGCTCTCCCACTGAGCTACAGGGGCGGACTATGGCATTCACTTGTCTAAGTTATTAAAACATATCGCAAAATATAAAACAAATTATTTATTAAAAAAAAACATAGACTCCCATATCTAGTATTGCTTGCGAGAAGTGGCGCATGTTATGACCGAAAGAAGAAAATAAGTTAACTGTGAAAACTTTAAACTTATGTTAAAATAGTAATTTATGAAATAAGTAAGTCAAACTGCAATCATTTTCTCATCACTGTTAACCCAACTATATAACATAATATTGTCAGTGACGAAGGGTTCTCTCGCTAGTCCAGTAGCATTGCTTTTAACACGTTACGGTATGAAGCTTTTCGATACAGCGCTGAAATTTTTGACACAACACTAAATCACAGAATATAACTCGGCACGGCCACGGAGTCCTTTCGACCAAACAGAGTATGTAGTAAGTAATTTATCGCCATGGTTTACAAAACTGTTTTATATCATGCAACTGAGAGACCGTTTCCTATTCAGCACGTGTTATACATATTTTACAAATAAATGCATGTGTTGAGGATTGTAATGCTGAAGCCAATACGAAAAAACATCGGAAGTGATAATGGACTCTTCAGGATACAATAACACTTATATTACTGGATCATACCATATTTGTCGTAGTCGTGAAAGTTGCATGATCAAATATGGACTCGCGCATGAAAGATTTCTTATTGAACTCGTCTTCGGCTCGTCCAATAACAAATCTGTTTCAGGCGCTCGTCCATTAAATTATAATCTCAGTTAAAAACCTCTGTATGTAATTTACGGTTTTATTTTAAAGAATACAAGTAAGCTGTTTTTTTTCCTGTGATTATTTTCCAAAGGTTATTTTGAGTTGTAATTGTAGAGCACCTTCCGGTAATTCATATTTCCAATAGTATAAAGTAATGGACGAGCGCCTGAAACATATTTGTTATTGGACGAGCCGAAGGTGAGTTCAATAATACATGTTTCAGGCGTGAGTCCATTAAATATTTTGTATCATACAACTTTCACGACTACGACAAATATGGTATGATCCAGTAACAAAAGTGTTATTGGATCTTGTAGAGTCCATTATCACTTCAGATGTTTTTTCCCATTGGCTTCAGCATTACAATCCTCAACACATGCATTTATTGGTAAAATATGTGTAACACGTGCTGAATAGGAAACGGTCTCCCAGTTGCATGATAACTCTTATTTTTGTGTGTTTTTGCTGCTACACGATAACACAACGTTGTGGTTATCAACACGCATTTCTGGTATAGTTATAGATTGACGAGGGCCGCTAAATTAACGTTAAATACGTTAACGATTGACGTTAAAGCATGCAGTACGGCTTACTCAAGATCCTTTACTTATTCAGTTAACTGATGTTTGGGTGATCACCCAAAACATATATGACATTTGTTGGTACATATTATTACAAATAATTGGTAACATACCATTCCTTCTGTTTCATGGAATGCAATGGTGCGAACATCTAATGGTATAGAAAGTACGTCTTGGCAGCCGGGTGTGATGGGTGACAGAGGCTTGTCGTGTGTAAAACAGATCAGGGTAAAGCGGACCATGTGTCGGAAAGTCCGCCCCTGTAGCTCAGTCGGGAGAGCTTCTTGGGCTTCTGACCTATCCGTAGTGCAGCCCGGGGTTCGAGTCGCTTCGGCGCTCGCTATTTGCTCCTGACTGGGATTGGCCTGCGCGCTAGTGACAGCGGTTCGCACTGAGGTTCAGGTGACGTCAGTAAGCGGGGCAGGACCGTGTCCAGTATGTCGGGCACATACAACTTTCGCTTCTAAATTCTGCGAACCAACGGAATTGCTACGATCGGGTGGGGTCAGGGCCTACGCAACAAGCNTACTCAGCCATTCTGCATGCGCTCAGTGGCGGATCTAGGTCACGAATCTGGGGGGGGGGATTTCGCTCCGAAAAATGTCGGCGAAAAGTTGTTAAGTGGGCTGCTCAGGGTGGCATGGCCCAATTGTCTCCGCCTGGCTACGTCCCAGGACAATAAGGATGTAGGAACATCACGAACAGTGGAAAACCAGTGAAACGTTCATCTCGTCTTAAAATAAATCCAACCAGTATGTAATATTTTGCAAATTTTGGGCCCGTCTCGTCCTGGCGAACCTTTAGCATCAACCATTTGTCTCACCAAGCAAAGTTTCATATTTTAGCAACAAAATTGTCCCAAAAAGTGATGAACTGTCCCACTCCCCCGGCCATCTTGTCTTCCACACCTATACTCTGACACTCCTTCCTAATGGAAAGGAGGGTGGACGACATGAACAGCGCTGCCGCAACTCGCACCTCCCTCTCTAAAAACCGAGGAGTTGCCTGCCTACATATTTACCGCAAGACATCCCTTCCAGTGATAAGACGTTCTTTTCCCACCCAAGGTGATCGATGACATGAGTCAGCGCAAAAGCCAAAAGTTACAAAACCGTAGCGACGCCACTGTTGAGCAGGGTGGCGTAAATCACGACCAACTGGGGCACAAATCACAACCTGCCGGATTGTTGTTGTTGATATTTTGGGGGGTAAGGCATACATTTGCCTACCTACCGTTTTGTTGTGGAGGGGGGGCTATTGTCCATTTTACTCAACCGTAGATCCGCTACCGAACCATTGCTAGAATACTAATAGAGACGTGAGATTGACACCGTTATATTTGTTGCATCCGGCATTGTACAACTCGATCATCCTGGGTTACCATATATGGACCTTGAATGACCTCGACATTAGATCAAATCTTGAATTTGACCTTATCCGATCAGCATGGTCATGGTTCGAAGCAGTGGCGTCGCCACAAAATCGCCGCATCTGGCGTTGAGGGGCATCTTGGGTTGAGGAGCCAGCACCAAAGGACTAATGTTAAAATCCTGCAAATCTGAGTGGCCTGACTCCGGCTGGAGCGATTTTTGGGGGCCCGGCCTCCTCTGCTCCCCCAACCCACCCGATTCCCCTGGCGATTCCCCTGGTTCAAAGAGCGTTGATGAGACAAGCGTGATAACGTTAAAATAATTTACGTATATAATAAGTAGTCATTAGACAAAAAGGTTATCGAAAGACAAACGTGTGAAACAGCCAATTTGACCTTTCTGCAGCCTTGTCTGTTTTTCTGGCTTAAATTTTGAGAACATCTCGGGATTGCATTTCGCTAGAGATTGTCATTGCTTTCCATCTCTTCCTAACTATCACAGCTCGAGAGATGTTTAGGGGTTTCGGGGGCAAAGTCGTAAAATTATAAAATTTGACCTTTGATAACCTCCGATAACCACAGCATTGGCTTGAACGAAAAATAACGGAGATGGTTTTAACATGATTTGGACGAGGTATAAGAGTATTTCAATTTTCGCCTGCTCCACATAGGAGCCGAGATCGGGGAGGGCATTCAGACCCCAACACCCCCAACGCACGGTGAAGGTGGCGCCGATTACTGGGACGGTGAGGGGTAATCCGGATACAATGTAATGCCCGCAATCAATATGCCAAGGCTGGTGGCCTGGTGTGATTTTATGACACCCCATCCTCTGACCCAGGGATGTAGGAACGTAACGTCACGAAGGGGGAGGGGGCAGTGAAACTGTTATCTTATCTTGAGAGAAACACGCACAAATATTATGTTTTGCATATTTGTGGCTCTTCTCGTTCTGGCAAACCTTTAGCCATCAACAATTTTTTTCTTATCAAGCAAAATAAACTATTTTAGCAACAGAATGAACCGGAAAGTGAGGGAGGCTGGTGAGTGTTACCCCGCCCCTCCTGTTCCTACGCCTATGCTTTGACCTTCCTTTCTAATGAGAAGGAGGATGGAAAACTTTGAATATCGCTGCCGCAACTCGCACCTCCCTCTATACAAAACGAATGGTTACCCACATAAAGGTAACTACCGCAGGACACCTATGCCAGAGATAAGATGTCCCACTCAAAGTGTCCGATGACATGTGTCCGCGTTAGGGACGTAGCCAAGGGGGAGCACGGGGGCATGCCCCCCCCCCGAGCAAAACAAATTTACAATAGACAGAATGGGATTCTGACGACCCGAACCCCACCCCTCACGGTCAACAGCATATGGCTGAGGAGCGAAATTTGATTTTACCACCGACGTGCCCCCCCCCCCCCACTTATACAAAATATTGGATACGTGCCTGGTCCGCGGAGAAGTTCCGAAACCGTGGCGACACCACTGTTGAGCAGGGTTGTCACCACGGTTATCGACTTAAATCGCGACTTACCGGGCCAAAAATCACAACCTCCCATATCGCTTTGGGGGGGGGGAATACGTTTGCCTGCCGATATTTCATTGGGAAAAATTCCCCGTTTTGCCCAAATGTAGATCCGCCACTGCATTCGCTCACGTTTGTTCGTAAGGCACAATCAGCATTCAGCAACCAATCAAGACCCTCTATCGCTCTATTTTTCTGCAACACTGTCGCATTTGCTCTTTCACTCAGCGGTGTCAATTTATGAAAATGATTTGGGGGCCCTAATGCTAAATTTAAATATTTTAACTCCATTATTTCTATGCAACTCCATAGACCTAATGTTAAAATTTGAAATCATTGGGGCCGCCCCCCCCCCCCAATATTATACAAATCGACACCGGTGCTTTCACTGAAGCGAGAATAAATATATGAAAGTTTCTTAACATCTCTGAATAGGATAAGGATGCAGAGCGGAGGACGTCAATTTCACAAATTTGTACACTTACAATACTTATATTTGTCCTGTGCATAGGCGGATAATTGTATACTTCTGTGGGTGTCCGGCAAGCGAACAGTTGGAGCGGAATAGAAATCGGGATATATGTATCGAGTATATTATATATATATTATATATATATATATATATATATATATATATATATATATATATATATATATAAACAGGAATAATTTAATAATAAGGAATAGGGATTACCTGAGGCTTGGCTTCACTCTCGTTATGGTTCAAGCATAAAAAATAATTGCACGACCTAAAATTGACATTTGCACGCCACTTCGCGGCGTCACCTCGGTGGACACATCGTCATAACGAAGCCATCGCCATCGTCTTCGGTTCGTTGTAACGGTGAATTGAATGAATAGGGTGTTAAGCTTCTTTTTCTTTATAAGGCCAACCGCCTATGTTTCTGGGTTTTATCAGGCGCAGCCGTAAAAATACCTTCTATAGTATGAAAAACAAAATTAAAAATGCTGCAAAGGATTAAATATACATAGGTAAGCATACAAATGAGGTACTTTGTTCATGCTTTCAGCCGATCACCCACTAAAAAAAAATCGGCTCCGCCCCTGGGTACAGCAAACAATTGACATAGTTTTGCGCAGTGTAAGACAATGTCGGAACCACAAATACTGCAACCTGACATTTTTCGATATTTCAAAAGGTCGAAAAGTTAAAAATATAAAAATCAGAAAATAATTAGAAATCCTGAGGCTGCAATATAAAATGGCCCAAATCTTAGAAAAAATTCGAAATCCAGGGTAAGTATGATTCGCTAAAACCGGTTTCCCCCCAAAAAAAAACAGACGGCTGGATCCACCCTTGCTTAGGGGCCCCTACGACCTGCCCGGGGCCCTCTGTGCTGGCTAGATGCTCATTCGACGTGTTCAGGGGGCCCTCTGACCCGCTCAGCGGCTCTTTCGCCTTGTCCAGAGGCCCCTTTGACATGCACAGGGCTATTTTAAGCGTCCAAGGGGCCCTCTGGTCTTTCAGAGACGACCCTGGTGGCCCTACAGGGCCTCGAAGTGCTCTTAACTATCTGGCGGCTGCGCACGCCGAAAAGGGCCCGCGGCTCCAGGAGAAGTGCCGGCCCGCGCCTCCCTCGCCGCCCTTGGCTACGTGTTATTGTCTTGGCTATTGGCCCTTGAGGCTTTGGATGTTCGTTTTCCACTAGCATCAATTTGACCTGCTAAATGAATATGGCAGAAATGTTTTCAGACACCTTTTGACGACTTGTAAATTACAAACAGATTTGTCTTGTCACGGGCTTCGAAATACGAGAATTGTATTTAAAGATAACATATACGGAATCCACAACCTAAAGACGAAATCGGATATTCCAACATGTCCCTCCCCACTTTTCGTGACATTGCTAAATAATGAAAAAGGTTATTTATCTGTGTGGGCCGGATCCATCCTCAGGCCCGTTCCTCTGGCTTTTGGCCCCGAAGAAATAAGAAAGGTGGCTGCGTGGCGACCGCGTCTGTGCCACTTCATCAACCGTGAGTGGCAGGGACGTGGGTCGGACTGTTTTTGCGACGTCAAAGGCTGAGATGGTTAGTGCCGTAACGTCACGAAGGGGTGGCTTAGACGTGACGTGACGCGACGTCACGTGACGTGACGGTCTGAGGCGGCTGGTCCACTGATGACACAGTCCTCACACCGGACGATGTCCAGACCTCGTCTGTCTCACGTGCGCCACATCCGCCCTCCGCAGCTCCTGCACTCTATCCAGGCTCACGCAGCTCCCGCGCCAGGTGCGATATAAGGTGACGTCGGTGATGCGCTGTGGTCAGTCTCTGCAGGTCCGTGACAGTCCCTGGACTGAACACCGTGCGCTGTCCGACACCGAGCAGTAGCACCTCCCCGCAGCTAAAGGACCACCACACGGTGACCAAGAGAAGCCAGTGTCAGCAGCCCCCGGCCGCGTCCGTCCACCAGTGCAGAGTTCAGCAGCAGCAGGACGCAGACGGAGTGTCCCAGGCGGCAGCGGACGGCAGACGGAGTGTCCCAAGGTGCTGGAGCAACAGCTGCGGCAGTGCTCACCACTGTGCAGTCCCGACATGCGGTGAGTTCGCTGGAAATGAACAATATTTGGCAGAACAATCCGGGATACGGGAACGGGATACGGGAACGGGATACGGGAACGGGATACGGGAACGGGATACGGGAACGGGATACGGGAACGGATACGGAACGGGATACGGGACGGGATAACGGGAACGGATAAGGGAACGGATATTCCGGGGAACCGGTTTGCATACGGGAACGGGAGTACGGATCAACGGATAAGGGATACGGTGAATACCGGGATACGGGAACGGCCAGATCACGGGGAACGGGATAACCGGGAACGGGATCACGGGAAGCAGGTCATACGGGGAAGCGGGATCGGGTAATCGGGATTACGGGAATGGGAATATACGGAACTCGGGATACGGGAACGGGAGAAGGGAAGGATAGTCGGAGGATATTACGTAGTTGAACGGGATACGGGAACGGGATACGGGAAACGGGCATAGGGAACGGGAACGAGGAACGGGATACGGGAACGGGATACGGGAACGGGTATACGGAAACCCTGGGATACGGAAAACGGGGGATACGGAAACGGGATACGGAAACGGGATACGGAAACGGGGATATCGGGAACGGGATAGCGGACGGATACGGAAATGCATACAGGAGTGGACCACGGAAACAGAATAAGAGACGGTTGACGCCGAATTAGCAAGGCACGGAATGTGGGAACAAAATGAATGATTGTGCATTGCACAAACTGATCTTTTATGCATTAAGGTATTGTGAAGATCGTAGTAAACAATTTGATATGATTAAATTTTAGACCATCCAGTGAATGGGCTGTTGTGAGAATCCTAGGATCGATAAAAGCCAGGGACTAAGTATAAAGTGTATAGCCATACGCTAGCAGGATTCGCTTGCAATTTTTCAGAGTGTAAAGGATCACAAAAACCTGTTATTCTTTTCCGTAGGAGAAACTACTTACTTATGTTGCAATTCATTGTGATAAGTTCTCACCAGAAGATATGTATTGCCTAGGTAAAAAAATACATCCGCTGCACTGTATATGCCGCCTGTGAGTTTGGAATTACCACCTTACACCTGCCACTGCAGGTGTATCCGGCATGTACTGTCGATCCTGGTCGTCCTGACGGCCATGTCTGACTCGACTCTGGCCGGAGGTCGAACACCTGTCAAAGATTTCCTGCTATCAGTTGGTGACCTCGACAGTATACAAGACTTGACCGCCCCCAGTCACCTGGCTTTTAGTCATTTAACCTGCGTGTCGCCTTCAGCGAGGCTCCTCCCTGAGGCCGATCTGTTGGCCAACGTTGCGTGGACCGACACCTAACACCCATAAGGCTAGGATATCAATTCCGCTATGAACTGCATGGTACCAAAGAAATCCTAGTAAAATCCTACCGCTCGAATAAGTGAACGTCCGTAGCCTAAAGTTTCGTGACTTCTGAAGTACGGTGATCTCGCCAATTGCTGGGATTATATGTACAAGTCATCTGAACCCTCAAAATTTCAAGGTATTACACGAAAAAGGTCTAGATTAGCCATAGAGTCAGAGCAATCAAATCTAGCGAGTCCCCGCAAGAACAAGGACACCCAAACATTACGTACGCCCAGTTTACGCATCCTATCATCAGCTTGCCGTTGGAGCTGGCTGAGGTCAGTGACCTGACGGTGCAGGTCAGTGACCTGAAGTCGGACCGGGGCGGCCGCCCTGTCGGCGGCTCTGGTCGCACCCTACCGGCGGGGCTGATCCAGCAGACTAATCCGTACGAGACCTGGAGCTCGTACCACCAGCGGCTCGAGGGAGACCGACGTCAGCGGCTGACAAGACAGAGACGATCGGCGGACACGCCACACTCGCGCCAGAAACGCTACCTCACCTTCCCGACCGGATCGATCCTCTACCTGGAGCCGAACGTCTACCTGCCCACTACGCTCCGAACAGCTGTGGTGAGTAGCAATGTCCGAAATGTCTACCGTCCCGCCAGCTGTTGAGTAGAATGTCCGAACACCTACCTCTGCCGACAGATGTGTGAGTATCAATAACCCTAGATGTAATACCGCTCCTGACAGCTGTGTGAGTAGCAATGTCCGAACACCTACTCTCCCGACAGCTGTGTGAGTAGCAATGTTCCGAATGTCTGCCGGAACGTTCTACGGCTACCGCTTCCGACAGCTGTGTGAGTACAATGTCCGAATGTCGCCGGAACGTCTACACGGCTT
Organism: Semibalanus balanoides; assembly: GCA_014673585.1. Lineage (NCBI taxonomy): Eukaryota > Metazoa > Arthropoda > Thecostraca > Balanomorpha > Balanidae > Semibalanus > Semibalanus balanoides. The sequence continues at coordinate 95,754 of VOPJ01005912.1, forward strand.
ACCTCTCCCGACAGCTGTGTGAGTAGCAATGTCCGAACGCCTCCTCTCCCAGAACAAGCTGTGGTGAGTAGCAATGGTCCGAATGTCTGCGGAACGTCTACGGTAACCTCATCCCGGACAGCTGTGTGAGTAGCAATGTCCGAACGCCCCTACCTCTCCCGACAGCTGTGTGAGTGCGAATGTCCGAATGTCTGCCGGAACGTCTAGGCTACCTCTCCGAACAGCTGTGTGAGTAGCAATGTCCGAATGTCTGCCGGAACGTCTACGGCTACCTCTCCCGACAGCTGTGTGAGTAGCAATGTCCGAACGCCTACCTCTCCCGACAGCTGTGTGAGTAGCAATGTCCGAATGTCTGCCGGAACGTCTACGGCTACCGCTCCGACAGCTGTGTGAGGTAAGCAATGTCCCGAATGTCTGCGGAACGTCTAACGCTTACCTCTCCGACAGCTGTTGTGCAGCAGCAATGTCCGAACACCTACCTCTCCGACAGCTGTGTGAGTAGCAAATGTCCGAATGTCTGCCGGAACGTCTAGGCTACCTCTCCCGACAAGCTGTGTTGAGTAGCATTCCGAACACTCTCCCCTCCGAACAGCATGTGTTGAGTAGCAATGTCCCGAACAACCCTACCGCTCCCGACAGCTGTTGAGTAGCATGTCCGAATGTCTGCTGGAACGTCTACGGCTCTCTCGCCGACAGCTGTGGTGAGTAAAAGCAATGTCCGAATGTCTGCGGGACCGTCTACGGCTACCACCTCTCCCGACCAGCTGTGTGAGTAGTCAATGTCCGAACACCTAACCTTTCTGCTCCCCGACAGCTGTGTGAGTAGCAATGTCCGAATGTCTGCTGGAACGTCTAGGCTTACCGCTCTCGACAGCTGTGTGAGGTCAGCATGTCCGAACACCTACCTCTCCCGACAGCTTTGTTGTGAGTAGCAATGTCCGAACGCCTACCCTCTCCCGAAGCTGTGTGAGTAGTCAATGTCCGATGTCTGCCGGAACGTCTACGGCTACATCTCACCGACAGCTGTGTGAAGTAGCATGTCCGAACACCTCTCTCCCGACAGGCTGTGTGAGTAGCAATGTCCGAATGCTGCCAGGAACGTCTACGGCTACATCTCCCGCCAGCTGTGTGAGTAGCAATGTCCGAATGTCTGCCGGAACGTCTACGGCTACCGCTCTCGAAACAGTCTGTGTGGAGTAGCAATGTCGACAACGCCTACGCGTTCTCCGACAGCTGTGGGTGAGTAGCAATGTCGAATGTCTGCGGAACGTCTACGCTACCGCTCTCGACAGCTGTGTGAGTAAGCATGTCCCGAATGTCTGCCGGAACGTCTACGCTAACCTCTCTCGACTGTGTGAGTAGCAATGTCCGAATGTCTGCCGGACGTCATACGGCGACCGCTCCCGAACAGCTTGTGTGAGTAGCAATGTCCGAATTCTGGCCGGAACGTCCTACGGCTACGCTCCCGCTCCCGACAGCCTGTGTGGAGTAGCAATGTCCCGAATGTCTGCCGGAAACGTCCTACGGCTACCTCTCTCGACCGCTGTGGAAGTAGCAATTCCGATTGTCTGCGGAACGTCTACGGCTTACCGGGCCTCCGACAGCTGTGTGAGTAGCAATGTCCGAATGTCTGCCGGAAACGTCTACGGCTACCTCTCCCGCCAGCTTGTTGACGTCAGCGCACTTCCGATATCGTTCTGCCGGAACGTCCTACGGCTACCTGCTCTCGACAGCTGTGTGAAGTAGCAATGTCCGAATGTCTACTGGAACGGTCCTACGGCTACCTGCTCTCGACAGCTGTGTGAGTAGCAATTCGACAATGTCTGCCGGAACGTCCTAACGGCTACCTCTCCCGCCAGCTGTGTGAGTAGCATGTCCGAATGTCTGCGGAACGTCTACGGCTACCTCTCCGACAGCTGTGTGAGTAGGCAAATGTCCGAATTTGCCGGAACGCTACGGCTACCCTCTCCCGACAGCTGTGTAGTAGCAATGTCCGAATGTCTGCGGAACGTCTAACGGCTACCGCTGCCGACAGCAGTTGTGTGTATTGTGTAACAAATGGATAGATAGGACTGATTAACTAATCGTGAGTCGGACAGTTTGTAAAGTCCATTGCCGTTAAAGATAACCTCCACGGGATTATCATATCCTGTATGGAGGTCTCACCAAGAGATCAGTAAATGTGCAAGCAGATATCATTGTATGCAAAGGACGACTTGTGTTGTATTGACTTGCATCCGAATTTCAGACGCCTGTTTGCCCCACTACTGACCAGTGACCACATCACGTTTCATTTTAGTGCACATCTTATTCAGAATACGTGTCGCGTTTCAGTTCAGTACATATACGCTCAGTACACCATGGGCTGGATCATCCCTCAGACTTTGGTGGTTGGCAGAAGTGCCGTCGACCTGGCCCGACTGTATGACGCCGCCGAGGGCACTATCAACAGGTGACGCGCCGACCACCGGCCGCCGCGCGGACAGACGCAACATGGCGGCCGCCAGGGTCACCAGGCGGCCGCCATGTTGGGACTCTCCCGGGGTGGGCCGCCCGAGCATGCAAGGTTTGGTCATCGGCAGTTTGGCTTAGGAGATGTGGCACAGCCTTGCCTGCGCTCTTCTGGTGCTGGGTGCAGAGAGGATCACCCCGGCAGACCTTGCATGTCCGGGCTGTCCCGCCGGCGTGGCGGTGGCGGTGGTGGTGGTGGGCGCTAGCCTGCCTGGATGAGGGTGCGGACCGCGGGCATTTACACAGTGTCGGTTCGTGATTGCTGAGCCCGCTAGTGTCCGGCTGTGTCGGCAGCATACTTCCTGGAGTTGCCGATCAAACTGCGCTGGAAGCTGCCAGACAACACCAACACCTCGATCCTACTGGGGCTGGCCCGCGACCGGGGAGGCGTCTTCGAAGTGGCCAGTCGCGCTCTCGATAAGTATGAACAGTCGTCCGTCGGAGCCGCTGCACGTCCTGCTCCAACTCCATAGAAGAGCACCACGAAGCGCATGGTTCCTCCGGGTCTCGATCATATAGGCATCTTGTAAAGATTGTGATTAGAAAATTAACCAAATAATTGTAAACGTCATGCTTGAAATTGAAAGGTATCTCGACCGAAGGTTCCACAATTTGTTCCATTTTTGCTTGGGGGGTTATTAAGTGGGCCTTTAAGCTATGCTGCAAATAATACAACTCGGATATGCATTACGAGCGAGCGCGAAGCGCGAGCGAGTCCTCACTGATCACGGGATTTTTCTCACATATAAGCGGCCGACCCGGCCAAACCCGAGTCCCGACCGTAATGCTTTTCAGAAGCTTATGTCTTTGGAATCCCACATCTGATTGACAAACGATCTTCGTCATCTGATAGCCCCATTCAATAGATTATGTTCATGACTTGATTTTCGTCTCCGAGAGCTGCAAATTGCGTTTGACAAGTCAGCTTAGAACTAAACGAATGTCGAATGGCGATGTTCGTCATTGTGAACTGTCGCATGTGCGTTGCAACTGTGAACTGCATGCAGTAGAAGGTCGTTAGCGATTGTTGTCACCATTATTTCGGGAACGGTATTACATAGAAGTCGCCTATATGTTTTATCATATAAGCAATAAGCGTGATTACCTACTCACCTCTGCAATCTCGATCAGTAAGATCAAATTTGTAACATTATTTGCACCCACATGTAACATGTAACATGTCATCATTCTCGTTCTCCTTTAGCCTGTGTTGTGCGCAGCAGATCACGTTTTGAGAAGATGTAGTTGCTACCTAGAACTGTAGAAGCAACACAAATGTTATGCAAGTGCCAAGTGATGTTGACCGTTGTAAACACATACGTTGGGTTGCACAGTAAATAGCATAATGCACCTAAAATTTTATCTGATTAAGTGTTATTTGTAGCTTATAAAAAAGCATTTCACAATGTGGCGACGCGCCCATTAACACGCGCGGCGCTGGAGTCTCCACCTCCAGCCGAACGCGCGGTGCTGAGGGGGTAAATGTTACCCCCCCTCGTATCTTCCGAATCAATTACTACAGCGAGACGCGCAAGGCGGCGATCGAAGGCTATCAATAAGACGAATCTAATGCATACCCCAAATTATTAATTAAGGTCACATGTCAGGTCACTGTCAGGTCAAAGGTCACAATTGATAAATTTTAGTTTCGGACTATGCTTTCCATCCAAAGCCTTAGATTAAGACTGTTATCGCACAAAGCGCTCTAAATGGTAACTTCATCTCCCGCATTAAGTAAAAGTGAAATTGTAAGCAAAGGTCAAGGTCAAGATCAGGACACAAAAGGTCGCTGTTGCCAACATGTCTACGAAAGTCATGCAGTGGTAGGGGTTAAAAAGTGACCTAAAAGTAACTTATGTTAGTTACTAACATTTACGTTATAGGCAACGCCACCAGTCAAGACACCTATTCCGTTAATGACTACAGGCTTGTTAAACGAATTTACTGGATAGGCATCGCTATTGCTATTGGCCAAATGTTAATTCCACATTGGCATTAAGGATAGGCATTGTCCGGAAGCGTTGCCTAACCAGTCACGGAAAGCTGGCGCCGCCACTGTTATAAATCGTGTTCCATATCACGATAAGAAATCGACAATTCTTATTGCTGATCAGGTCAGCGGATGCATGATTGGGCCTGCATCAGCCCACCGATCTGACAGCTGGCGTTGATCTCTGCAGGTTCGGTATGGACGGCCGAGCTTGTCTGCTGAGGGCCATTTGTGAGGTAGCAGCCTACCCAATGGAAAACGAAGGCCTGTTCGGCGAGATAATGAACATTGTTCTCAGGTAAGACACCAACTTATATTGACAAGCGATAGTCGATTCCCCAAGCCCAGACTGGTCTGATCCTGCGTCATTTCTGTTTTAGACATGCAAATTGCACAGACACATGCAGGCATATATTTTATGTGATTGTAGTGCTCATGAAACTTCAAGACAGCGACAAATATAAACTATACAAATATGGGTGCATACTACATACGTTACTTGTAAAATGCTTATTTGGCATATTTTCCGTTGGCCGTTGCCGTTGTCGGTCACCCTCGGAACAGCTGTTGACGCCAGTTTAACCTCTGCCCCCCCCCTCCCTGCAGCGCCTCCCGGGGCCCCGATGACACCCCGGGCTGGACCAGTACGTTTGGCTGCCGGAGTACCAGGGCCGTTTCGCAGGGCGATGCCACGCCACCCTACCACGCCTGTCCCGCTCCCTGCTCAAACCTTATCTGAGAGGCGCCGCCGCAGCAGATGGCGCTACTAAGGCGGAGGACGTACTATGACAGAGGGACGCTACGGAAGCAGAGGGCGTCACTAAGGCAGAGGGACGCTACTGAAGCAGGGGGGCGCTACGGAAGCAGGGGGCGCTACGGAAGCAGGGGCGCTACGGAAGCAGGGGCGCTACGGAAGCAGAGGTCGCTTTGTGGACTGTGTCTGCTGTCCGCAAGGAGCGTGTGACTGTGGAGTCCGTTAAGTCGAACGGTCAAGAAAATGTCGAGCGTGACAGTTTCAGTGTATTTAAGGATGCTTGTCTATTCCTCTGCACTTGTTGAACGGCCCACTTACTGAATACCTGTACAATGATGGATGACAATAAAACTGCAATCAAAATTGCCTCCGCGCTCGGCGAAGTCACTCACTACCCGCCAACTCCGGAACTACACTAGCGGCAGCTTTTGGGTAGCTGATGTTCCTCCTCCCAGTCGGCTGATCCTTGTTGTTTATTGAGGACCCCGCCTCCAGGATCGAGGATTCTGAGAGCTGTTGGACGACGGCGTGACGAAGCTCGCCACCGTCTTGTTCGCCCGGTGGATCCACCTGGGCCCGGTGGATCGCTCCGGGGCGGGAGAAGCGGATGCCGCGCTTCGGAACTCCGCGAGAGCAATTACGCGAGCTCCATAAGTTCCGGTAGTCGTCCCGGGGCTGGCGAGGTCGAGGAAGCGGCGGGAAATTGACCAGCAGCTCGTCCCGCTCCGCGAACGTCACCTCGGCGGTGAAACAGCTCGGCGGGTCCTGTCGATTAACTCCCCATCCGCCTGGAACCTCTTGAAACAGCTGGATGTCGGGGCCGCTCGAGACCGTCCAAGGCAGTTGGAGAAGGCCTTCTCCAGGACCAGCTCGTACATGTGTGCCGGCAGGCCAGGTGGAGGACGGGCCGACCCAGCTTCTCTCGATGAGGGTACAAGCCCCGTTCACCAGCCCGCTGTTCACCGCCGTAGTGTCGAAGCTGAGGCCGCGGACCCGCTCCTCCAACTCCCAGTCCTCCAGCGCTGTGAGCACGGCCTGAGCGCAGTCCTGTGCTCTGCCGGACGGGAGCTTGGGGACAGCGAGGAGCTTGGCCACTCCGCCCCCCGACACCAGGACCGGGAGCCGGTCGACGCTCCCTCCCCCGCCATCGCTCTCCGGGACGATCTTTCCGTCCCAGTGGACGATGAGAACGGCGTCGGGGTTGAACGCGGCCTTGATGTCTTTGGCAGCATCCTCTCGGAACTTCATCCGAGCGAGCCTGAAGGACTCGCGGTTCAGCACCAGCTCGGCGGGATCGTGACCAAAGTTCTGTGCTGCAGCTGACAACACGTAAACCGCATGCGGTTGGATAGCTTGGACCGGTCGAGCGCCGGCGGGCCCAGTTGTCTGTTGAGACGGTCTTTCCCACGATCGCCCGGCATGCGCTTCGAGTATGTGCCGACGTTGAGGCCTCTTCGTCGTTCGCCATCGTCGGGGGCGTTCTCTTCGTCGTGCTCGCCACAACGGCGGGTAGTGACTGTTGCCAGCACTGGCACTGGAGTCGGAAGAACTGCCCGAAAAGCCACAACGGACCGGTCAAGCTCAAGGCACACTTTCGCCTCCGTTTTCGCCCGCCGGCGATTCATTGACTCCAACTTCTCGGCCTTCTTCTCTTGGACAGCAAGGGACATGTCTCGAGAACCGAGAGAACCGCGGGGCTCGTCCTCCCTTTGGGCCAGCAGGAAGGACCGGTCCTCTTCCTCTGTGAGGAGTGTAAGCGCATCTTGGTGCGCGATGTCGCAGAGGCGACGCAGGGATGCGACAAATGCCTCCTCGTTTGCCACCTGGGTCGGCCCGGGCTTCGCATTGCTCTTCTTCTAGGAGACCCACTCATCGTAGAGTCGGTTGAGTTTGTCACGCGCCCGGTGGGCTGCCTGTACCGGAATGCGCGCCCGGGCCCAGAATACGAGGACCTCATCGATCACCTTAGCCGCCGGCAGCTTCTTTTCCGTGCTTCAGTTCCAAATGAAGGTGCAGGAACAATGGAGAGCTGTCCTGGTGTGGGGAGTCGCTTCTGTAAGTTCGGTCAGTGTACTATGTACAAGGTACACAGTCGTGTTTGACCTAGTCGTCACCATCGCAACTCTTAAACAGGAGATAGGAAGGCATTATGGGATGGGATAGAATGGGAAGGAAGGGAGATGGGACAGACCTGGACTGGCCCCAACTGACCAAAAGTGGTGCAATAAACAATAGTTAGACAAAAAACAGACCACAATACATCTGAAATGCAATTTAATTATGGAAATTGTTGTTCGAAAAATGTTTAAAGTAAATTTGAAAAAGTTTATTTTTTCCCGAAAAATTTCAACTTAGACCTCAATTCGCGACCTCTAAATATTAAATTTTTACAAATAATTTTGGCATGGATTATATTTTTACGGGAATTGAACCAGAAAAACCACCCCAAGTACGCCTAAAATCGGATTGAAAAAAATACCATAATGGCTAATGCCACCACTAAATTATATATATATATATATATATATTTTATATATATATATATATATTATATTATGTATATATATATATATATATATATATATATTATATTATATATATTATAATATAATATTGTTTTTTGTCATAGTTTTAAGCACGCATTCATGCCCATTGTTTTATCACCCGACGTGCAAAGGTGAAAAGTCTCGAATCATGTGGACCTTCTGCGAAATACATCTGAATCTGAGTCTGAATCTTGGTCGTTTGACCTCGATTTTGGCCTCCAAGGTCAAAATTCAAAATTGAGGTTTGGTTCACGGACGTAAGACGTTATAAATAGACCCTGGCTATCATTTGAAACCATTTTGGAAAGGATCCGACAATAAATTTTGGCGTTTTGCTGTATCCGGTCGTTTGTGGTCGTTTCACCTCGATTTTGACCTCCAAGGTCAAAGTTCACAATTAAGGTTAGGGTCACGAACGTTAGATATGGACCCTGGCTATCATTTGAGACCATTTTAGAAAGGATCTGACAATAATTGTGGGACGTTATGCTGTACCCAGTTGTTCTTTGTCGTTTGAACTCGATTTTGACCTTGAAGATGACTTTAAACTGCAAAATGAAAGACATATTTGCGATCATCTTGCCAGTATTGACCTTGAATGAAGTTTTGGGCCACTTCTTAACCCTATTCCCTGTGGGCGGCCAGAATAACGTTAACCTGCTGATTCTACCCCCCCCAAAGAAAAAAAAATTCCTTTTTTCCCTTTTCTTTCTCCGAGGAGACACTTACTATTTTCGATGGACAAACACCATTCGATTTTTCGTGAACGAAATATTTTTTTATGACCCAAATTTTTCATTTTTGTTCAAAATGTGGGGCAAGGGGGAAAAATTAACGATTTTTTAAGTGTTTTTTTAAAGGTCATTGCCGGCCCAATAGTAATTTGCCAATTGTCATGGCACAGAAACGTTTTGAGATGTAATGTCATGGTTTTCAATATATGAAAAGGGACAAGCACAACAATGAAAAATCATAGGCGTACTCAGGGATTGAAAAAATGGGTGGGGTTGGATTTTTTAAAAAATGTGCTGTTCGTGAGTGCTTCGGACGATAGGAATGTCACATGTGGGCTTTGTTGCTGTAATTTGTTAAATGTAATATATTGCGCATAGGCGGATTCAGGTTAATTGGGCGCAAATTGACCTTAGTTGTCGGCGCGCCCGAAAACCCCAATAAAAAACAAACAAACAGGTAAACAACGTGGGGGGGGGCACCATGTGCGGAACGCCTTTTGTCATCTTTCTTATTTGAAGTTGGGCCTATATTGACGGTGGATATCGCCTCCCATTATATATACTTGAGTGCACCTCTTTCCCAAAATATGTATAGTCCAACTCCAAGTATGTATGATGTATATAGCAGTGACATAGTTTCTGACCCTTTTATTCCACCGCAAACTACGAACGAAGTATGCGCCGCACAACCACATTCGTAACGACCTCCCCAAAACATGAGCCTGGAGCCGCCTATGGTTGTTAAAATTTTGACAGAACACGCGTAATTCATATTTAGGAAAAGTCCAAAAGTTTCAAGACGATAAACATAATGGTTCAGAAGCGGCGGGCGAAAAACTACCGGGGGGCAGAATCTGCCCCCCCCCCCCAGGGAAATAGGGTTAGTCCGTTGCTAAATAAGTCACTGAATAAGTCGCTAACTTCACGGACGTCAAGGCCACTGTACAAAAAAATAAATAAAAAATAAAGCGTACTCAAACAAAACGATGTAGTGATGCACCGCTTAAAAAGTATACCAATGCACACGGTAGTGACTAGTGTTACATATTGACGTTCAATACGTACATGTGGCAGTCTCAACACAGTATCACTGACCTCTTTTTGCATCTGTTTCAGGCGCAGCACGCCGCCGCAGATTGTGGACGCGTGCATGCGGTGCTCCCCGCTCTGGCGCCACTTTGCCACCTTCAGGCTGGCGGAAAACACGCGTGCTCGCCAGACAGGTGCCGGCCAGGCACCCGACGAGCAGCAGCAGTTCGCCGACTGGCTGCTGCAGCTCGGCGAAGGTCGCCTGCCGACCCACGACGATGGCTCCATTCCAGCTGCCCGCAGACCTCTGCATGGACGCTGAGACCCGCAGACGTCATCCGATGGGTTTTCGGTGACCTGCATGACGGTGCACGAACGACCCCGCCTGGATCGCGTCGCGTGCCGTGCTGGCGGCCAGAAATGAACGTAGAAGTGGACGCCATCAACGACCTGGTGACCGCCGCGTTTCCTTGCGAGGCGACACAGCTCGTCAGCGCTGAAGCCCTGGTGGGTGACGCGTAGGAGCTGCCGGTACCCCAAGAGTACCTGAACACGCTCTGCGTGCCAGGGTTCCCGTCGCATCAGCTCACCGTCAAGCCGGGAATGACGGTCATGCTGCTGCGGAACCAGAGCCCTTCAGAAGGCCTTTGCAACGGCACCAGTCTCATCGTCCGGCGCGTCGTCAGTGGCCGTCTATGGAGGTTACCATCGCGTGCGGTCCGCAGAGGGAGCGGCAAGTTTCCTGCCGAGAATCGCCCTCTGTCCGCCGGAAGACGCCTTCCCGTTCCACTGGGAACGGCGTCAGTTCCCGATCAGGCCTGCCTTCTGCATCACCATCAACAAGGCGCAGGAGTAGAATCTCGAGAGAGTGGCTGTGCTGCTGAACGAGCCGGTCTTCTGCCACGGGCAGCTGTATGTGGCAGCCTCGCGCGTCGGACGTGCCGCAAACCTGAAGTTTGCACTGCAAAACGGGCAAGGTGGACGCACCAAGAACGTCGTGTACGGCGTTGACTTTCCGCCAGCTGTCGGGGTCTCCTTCTGGGTTAGCAAAAACGTGAGACGCAGTCTGATGTGGCGGCCTTCTCGCGGCAGACTGAGTTGATACTGACAGACACAGAAAGTTGCAAGTTAAGTACAAAGTAACAATAACCAATTCAATTAAAAAGTAAGAAATAATGATCTTACAAATGTCAAAAATATATATTATTTAAAAATATACTACTTATATGCGAAACAAGCTTTCGGCGCTAAGCCATTATCAAGTTTTCAACTTGATAATGGCTTAGCGCCGAAAGCTTGTTGCATAGTAGTAGAATATTTTTCAAATAATATATATTTTTGACATGTGTAAGATCATTATTTCTTACTTATTAATCAATATGGCCATGCCATCCATCCTAACACACATACAAAATCAATTAAAATATGATGCTCGTTTGCAATGAAGACCGCTCGCTTCCCAGACCAGGGCCCAGTTGTTCGGGATTTTAGCTAAAATGCCTCCTAACTGATCTGGGACCCGATTACTCTAAAATTAAGATACCTACCTTCCGTTGCTGATCTTCATCATAAGCGGGCTCTCGTAAGGTTAGACTCCACCCCCGTACTAGTGATTGTCCAATGACATGTCAAGCTGCAGCAGGTAAAAACTGAGGTCACTCCCTTCATGTTATGATACAACTTATGGCCGGTTGCTGATTGTGCGGTTTTAACTCACGTAACAAGCAGTGGGAGGAGAAAAAAGCGAGGAGATGAGCAGAGAGAGAGAGAGAGAGAGAGGCAGAGAGAGAGAGATTAGAGAGAGAGAGAGAGAAAGAGGAGAGAGAGAGAAGACGAGGAGAGAGAGAGAGAGCGAGAGCGAGGCGAGAGCGAGAGCGAGAGCGAGAGCGAGAGCGAGAGCCGAGAGCGAGAGAGAGCGAGAGCGAAGCGAGACGAGAAGCTGAGAGCGAGAGCGGAGAGCGGAGAGCGAGAGCGAGAGCGAGAAGCGGAGAGCAGAGCGAGAGCGAGAGGCGAGAGCGAGACGAGAGCGAGAGCCGAGAGCGAGAGCTTATATATATATATATATCATATATATATATATATATATGTACAATGTACATGTTATATATATAGTTATATATATATTTAATATATATTATATATATATATATATATATATATATAATATATAATATTATATATATATAGATTGACCTCATATACGAGTTTTGGAGAAGAAAAAAATCGAGCGATAACTATGTCATTTTTAGTTCCCCGTCTTTGACTTTGATTTTGGACCTGAAAGTTGACCTGATTTGTATAATTTGCTTTATTCCGCTTAGAACTGCCCTCAGCACATCTTGTGAAAAATGAATACAATCGAGCAGTAATTTTTGGCACCCAGTGGCGGATCTAGGTTTCTAGTTTGGAAGGGGCAAAAATTTTGGTACGCGTTTCGACAGCGAAAATTTGATGAGCGGGAGGAGGTAGGGACGGGTCATCAGCAGAATCCTATTTTATCTAGTATAAAAAAAATGTTTTATCAGGGAGCATGAAAAAATGTTTGCTGAGGGGAGCCTCCGTACCCCCCCCCCCCTCCCTCCCAAGCTACGTCCTGGGACCCATGGATGTAGGCAGTCCGAAAAAGTGTGCATGTGTGGATGCGGAGCAGCGAAACTTGATCTCGTTATTGAGAGGAACCCAACCAATGGATAATATTTTTGCAGGATTTAAACGCGAGGGGTTACCCTACGATAATACCGCAAGACACCCATGCAGAGATAAGACGTCCTGTCCCCCACCCAAGGTGAGTCCAATGCATGTGTCCGCTTTAAAGTTCTGAACCATGGCCGACGCATTGTGAGCGGGGGATGAAATCACGACTAACCGGAACAAAAAATCACAATCTGCTGGAATCACCTTTGTGGGGGAAACCATACGTCTGCGGTCTGCCTTACCAATTCTTGGAGGGCAAATTGTCCATTTTATGTTTCAACCGTAGGAAATCGCCACAGAGGTAACCCTATTCCCCTGCGGGGGCCAATTCTGCCCCCCCCGTATTTTCGCCGCCCGCTTCTGAACCGTTACGTCTGATCGTTAAACTTTCGGACTTTTCCTAAATATGAATGACGCGTGTTTTGTTAAAATTTTGAAAAAATCGGCTAAGCAGAGGCTGCTCCAGGGTCATGTTTTTGGGAGGTAGTTACGAATGCGGGTGTGCGGCGCATACTTCCTTCATAGTTTGCGGTGGAATAAAAGCGTCAGAAACTAAGTCGATGCTTTGTACATCATACATAATTGGATTATACATATTTTGTGGCAGAGTCGAACTCAGATACATAAAATGGGAGGCGATATCCTCCGTCAATTTAGGCCCAACTTCAAATAAGCAAGATACTAAAAGCGTCCGCACCATGTTGCCCCCCCCCCCCCACGTTGTTTACCTGAATCAATCCGGCCTATTTACAATTTGTACATTTAACAAATTACAGCAACAAAGCCCACATCTGACGTTCCCACGTCCCAAACACGAAGGAAAAAGTACATATTTTGTATAAAAAATCCCACTATTTTTTATCCCTGAGTACGCCTATATTTTTTCATTTTTTACTGCTCCCTTTCACACATTGAAAAGCATGACATTGGAAGCTCAAAAACGTTTTTTTGATGAAAATCTAGTCGAATCACATGGCCACAAATGACCTTTCAAAAAAAACACCAAAAATGTTCGTATTTTTTGCCCGTGCCCCCCATTTTTAAACAAAAAAAGCAATTTGAGGGTCCTTAAAAGAAGGATTTTTGTCACGACGAATCGAAATTTGTTCTGTCCCATCGAAATCGGCCGGCGCGTCTCGAAAAAAAAAAGAAATTTTTTTATATGGGGGCAGAATCGCCCCCCCCCACGCAGTTTACGAATCTGGCCGCCCGCAGCGGATAGGGTTAAATATAACTACCGCAAGACACCCATGCCAGAGATAAGACGTACTACTCCCCGCTCTAATGTGTTTGATGACATTATGCGTACACGTAAAAGTTCTGAAACCTTGGCGTCGCTTCTTTTGAGCGGGGATTATAATTCACGATTTCTAGGGACAAGAATCACAACATCTCGGAATGTTTTGAGAGGGGCAAAAAAATACGTTTGCCTACCGATATTTCGTTTGGGAGGGGCAATTGCCCATTTTTCCCAACCGTAGATCCGCCACTGCTGACACCTTTTCAGTTCCCCGTCCTTTGACCTTGATTTCGACCTTGCCAGGCGACGTGCTATAGCAAAACGAATATCAGATTCGTGTTTTCGTGGACTAGTTGACCATGCCAGCGGTAACTTCTAGTATTTTTACAGTTCCCCCGTCTTTGATCTTGATTTTGACCTTGAAGGCGACGTGCTATAGCAAAATAAACATCAGATTCGTGTCTCATGAGTCTAATTGACCATATAATGATTATTGTAAGGAAATCAGAGTCGGCCCTGATTTAATTGATGAACAGAAACGAAACATTTTGTTGTTGAAATGACCCGTAATGAATTGGAAGGCTATTCTACGACAACGACACGAACATATCGGACATCGAACATCATCGAACATCATCGAACATCAACGAACAGCGAACTCATCCTTAATCATTGTTCTTTGTTATGTCTTATGTTTTTAGGGACCAGCGTTATCCTTGTACCCATTCCTTCAACAGACCTTGCAGATGTGCGCAGCGCATTGGGCAGCAGCAGCAATCTCAGTTCTGTATCCCACACCTACTCAACCATCCTTATCCTTATCTGTCTCCTTGCCATAGTAGTTTTTTGGTTCATTTTTCATCGTCACCTCGGCATGAAAAGCCACCGAATGTATTGTGGATGTCGTTGTACGTCTAAATAAATAAAATAAGTCACTGAATAAGTCGTTTGCTTCACGGACATTACAAGGCTGGAGTGGTGTCCGCAATCGGCGCTTCTGACTTACGAGCCTAAGATCGATTTTAGGGATGCGTTGCCCTCATCTTTGTAGATTTTGGAATGCTCATAAACTGATAAGCCACCCTCCCCACTTGGACCTCGGCCAAGTGCTCCGACCCACTTCGACCTCGGCCAATGCGCTCCGACCTCCGGAGAGGGGGCGGAGCAATGGCTTAGGACGCAATCTATAATTAATTTTGCATCCAAATAACAAATAACAAGAGACCCATTAGGTCTTCCGTCGCCAATATGAGATTACATAAATTTTTAGTTAGATATACATGAGAAGGTAGTTGGAAAATGTCTACCCCCATTTAATTCTGATTGCTCCCAAATAAGTCCAGAACAATTACAAAAAAGTGTATTCACAAAGCCTAACTTATTTGATAAAGATTGGGCGTTTCATTGTACCACAATGAAAAAAGGAATTTAACTACCACGGGAGTACATCTATATTTATATTTATTCAGTCACACACAATTGTGGTCAAATACAAGCCAGCCATGAGACGGTTGGCCTCGAGAAATCATCGATATACAATATTTCGTAAAGTTATGAGACCTCTTGCTGGTCCTTAAAGTTACGACAATAATCTCCATTTTGTTCGCAATCTGGAGGGCGGAGACAGCCGGTTTACCCCAATCGCTATCATAGCCTCCCTACCCTCTCTGTTATGACTGGTACATCAGCAACGGAACTATCCTAACTCAGTGTTTTAACAAACTGTATTTTAAGATAACCAGCTGCTTAGCAAACTGATCGCGACGGACTCGATTTTTGTACTATTAGCATTCCACAAACACATGAGCATGATTCCTGCTGAAAAAGTCAGATTTAAAAACATTTTAATACATTTTTATCCCTAAAATCGTCTTAGCGTTCGCACTCTTAAAATAAACATCAGCAAACCAAATGACGTTTAGTTAATGACAGGTTATCCTAACTTGACATGATCAAGACCCAGATAGGACAAAAAGCCGGAGTTATAAGAGATGAACAACAGGGCCCAGGTTGTGCAACTTTCAAAGACATATGTTTCTCATTAGCTTCACCTGTATTCATGTTGCTAGGCACACGCCTGTTGTTATGCTGTACCGCATAGTCAAGCCGAGGCCGTGAACTGCGGCTCAACACGCACAGGATAAAACCCTACGCTGAACTATTATAACGTATTAACTATTCATATCGCTGCAAGTGGTTTTAACTGTCAGGTAAAAATACACAGGCCTATCTAATAATCAACATAAAGACATCGATGTCATTATGCTGTACCTAAATGAAGACAGCGGGCTTTACTAGCCGTCTAAAGAAAAGTGTTGTTTCGTACATACTAGAGATAAACAATCACCGGTTACTGATAATCCTGCCGCTAGATGGCACAAGCAGCAAACGCCTGAAATTATGCTGTACCGCATAGCTTGAAGCCGAAAACTGCGGCTCAACACGCACAGGACCAAAATCTAAGCTCTACAACTACGGAACTTGCCACTTGGCCATACCGCTGCCGGCAGTTTTCACCATTGTAGCAAGCGACATTGGAACGGAATATACATAAATGGCAGTAGTAAGCTTAATAAATACCTAAGTCGGACCGTTTAATGGGCAGCAAAAGC
This sequence comes from Semibalanus balanoides, assembly GCA_014673585.1. Taxonomy (NCBI): domain Eukaryota; kingdom Metazoa; phylum Arthropoda; class Thecostraca; order Balanomorpha; family Balanidae; genus Semibalanus; species Semibalanus balanoides. The sequence continues at coordinate 111,864 of VOPJ01005912.1, forward strand.
ATTGGCTGGTCATCTCAATTAGCTGTCAAACAGGAAAAACAAACAGGAAGACACCGGGCGGCTTTTGCGGTCGGTGTTGACGGTATTGACGTTCGCGGGCGGCGTTTGCGAGCGGCGTTAGCGGGCGGCGTTGGCGATATTTTGCGTTTGCGAGCGGCGTTTGTGGTAGGCGCTTGCGGGTGGGGTTTGGGGGCCGCGTTGGTGGTTGGCGTTTGCAGTTGGAGTTTGCGGTTGGCGTTTTGCGTTTGCAGTTGGCGTTTGCAGTTGGCGTTTTCCGTTGGTGTTTGCGGGTAGCGTTTGCGGGCGGCGTTTGCGGGCGGCGTTTGCGGACGGCGTTTGCGGACGGCGTTTGCGGACGGCTTCTGCAGACGGCGTTTGTGGGACGGCGTTTGCGAGGCGGCGTTTGCGGTTGGCGGCGTTTGCGGTCGGCTTTTGCGGAACGTCGTTGGCGGGCCGGCCTCGATTTTGCGGTTGGTGTTTGGCGTGTTGCGTTCGTTGGCGATTTGGGTTGGCGTTTGCGGTTGGCGTGCGCGTTGGCGTTTGCGGTTGGCGTTTGCGGTTGGCGTTTGCGGTTGGCGTTTGCTGTTGGCGTTTGCAATGGCGTTTGCGGTTGGCGTTTGCGGTTGGCGTTTGCGGTTGGCGTTGGCGGTTGGCGTTAGCGGGCGGCGTTGGCGGGCGGAGTGGGGGCGTCGTTTGCGGTTGTCGTTTGCGGTTGTCGTTTGCGGTTGTCGTTTGCGGGCGGCGTTTGCGGGCGGCGTTTGCGGTTGTCGTTTTCGGATTTGAGGTAATTGGCGCTGGCGCGGCGTTCATTGCTCATTGCGCATAACAGGCCCTCTAGTCTACATTATAAATCGCAGAAAGTCCACCGCCGCCGCCGTCGTGGTGACGCCCTAAATTGGTTCCCGTGACGCCGCTGAATAGTGCAGGAGCGGGAATTTTAAAGCGCTCGTGGATCTCGTAATTCAACAGGTCGTATCACAATTTGGTGCCGATCTGACAGACGGGGCGGCGTCGGCGCGTGCTCGCGTGCGCCGTTCGCTTAACATGATAAACGCGAAATTCAAAAATGGCGAAAAAAGGGAAAACGCCACGCCGTTCCCGGGCCGTCAGCTCGGCAACCGAGTGTCGCAGCGACATGCGATCAACACTTTGCGATAGACAATCGATTGGCCTGGCGTATAAAATGTCGTTCAGAGCGGGGCTCGTGCCATGTGACAAGTTTGGACCACTTTCATGATAAAATCGTAATTTTCATGATTTATTTTGATGCTCGGAAACCGTTGGACAATAGACATATGAGGCTGAACCAGCGCCACTTTGCAGGAACGTGTACCGTCTTCAAATTATGCGTTACTTAAAGCTGTATGACTAATACTGAGGCGTTCAAGTTGTAATTCGACATTTTTTGACAATTTTGTGCTTTGCACCACCATAACACCAAAACAAAAACGAATTTTACAGACAAATTTACACAGCCGAATAGCGCCGTCTTTGCTGACCAATATCCACCCAAAATATTTCGCTTCTGGCTAATAGGTAACTTGTGACAAAGACAAACGTAAATGGATGCTGACGCTAACATTGCGAATTATTATCGTTGAATAAAATGCCATCGCCTAATACTGGCCAAAACTTCAACACTGCTTCAATAATAAATGCATGACTGTATAACATCGCGACTCCCACAGAGAGATTTCGTTCAAGCCGAAAGACAGATAATGGCCATTTAAACAGCACAAGTGCTTGGAGAATGTGAACAGAAGGGGATGAAAAGGTGATTTAAACGGGAACAAGATACGTGACCGGAATACAGACTGGGATACGGGACCAGGTTACGGGATTGGGATACGGGACCGAGATACGGGAACAGGCTAAGGGACCGAGATACTAGATTTTGATACGGGACCGGACCGGCATATGTGGGTAAATATGTGGCCGTTTGCGGTTGGCGTTTGCGGGCGGCGTTTGCGGGCGGGGTTTGGGGGCGACGTTTGCGGTTGGTGTTTGTGGTTGGCGTTTGCGGTTGGCGTTTGTGGTTGGCGTTTGCAGTTGGTATTTGCGGGTGGCGTTGGCGGGCGGTGTTGGCTGGCGGCGTTGGCGGGTGGGGTTTTGGGGCGGCGTTTGCGGTTGGCGTTTGCGGTTGGCGGTTGCGAGCTGATTTGGGGGCGGCGTTTTGCGGTTGGCGTTTTGCGGTTGGCGTTTTGCGGTTGGCGTTTTGCGGTTGGCGTTTTGCGGTTGGCGTTTGTGGTTGGCGTTTACGGTTGGCGTTGGCGGTTGTATTTTGTGGTTGGCGTTTGTGGTTGGCGTTTGTAGGTTGGCGTTGGCGGGCGGCGTTGGCGGGCAGCATTGGTGGGCGGCGTTTGTGGGCGGCGTTTGTGGGCGGTGTTTGTGGGCGGCGTTTGTGGGCGGCGTTTGTGGGCGGAGTTTGTGGGCGGTGTTTGCGGGCGGGGTTCGGGGGCGGCGTTTGCGGTTGGCGTTTGGGGTTGGAGTTTGCTGTTTGCGGTTGCGAGATGGGTTTTGGGGCGGCGTTTGTGGTTGGTTGGTCGTTGCGCGTTTTGCGTTGCGGTTTGCGTTTGCGTTTCGCGTTGCGGTTTGCGTTTGCGGTGCGTTTGCGGTTTGCGTTGGCAGTTGCGTTTGCGGTTTCCGTTTGCGGTTTGCGTTTGCGGTTTGCGCTTGCAGTTTGCGTTTGCGGTTTGCGGTTTGCGTTTTCGGTTTGCGTTTGCGGTTTGCGTTTGCGATTTGCGGTTTGCGTTTGCGGTTTGCATTTGCGGTTTACGTTTGCGGTTTGCGTTAGCAGTTTGCAGTTTGCGTTTGCGGTTTGCGTTTGCGTTTGCGGTTTGAGCGTTTGTGGTTTGCGGGTGACGGTTTGCGGTTGCAGTTGGCATTTGCGGGTGGCGTTTGCAGTCTGGGTTTGCAATTGGCGTTTGCGGGTTGGCAGCGTTTGGCGGCGTTGGCGGGCGGCGTTGGCGGGTGGGCGTTTTGGGGCGTTGCGTTTGCGGTTGGCGTTTGCGGTTGTGTTTGCGGTTGCGAGCTGGTTTGCGGTTGGTGTTTTGCGGTTGGCGTTTGCGGTTGGCGTTTGTGGTTGGCGTTTGTGGTTGGCGTTTGTGGTTGGCGTTTGCGGTTGGCGATGGCGGTTGTATTTTGTGGTTGGCGTTTGTGGTTGGCGTTGGCGGGCGGCGTTGGCGGGCAGCATTGCGTGGCGCGTTTGTGCGGCGTTTGGGCGGCGTTTGTGGCGAGTGTGTGGCGGTGGTTTCGCGGTTCGGAGGGCGGCGTTTGCGGTTGGTTGGAGTTGAGTTTGCTGTTATCGGTTGCGAGATGGTTTGGGCGGCGTTTGTGTTGGCGTTCCGAGTTGGTGTGTTTACGGTTGGCGTTTGCGAATGCGTTGCGGTTGGCGTGCAGGTTGGGCGTTTGCTGTTGCGTTTGCGTGTTGGCGTTGCGGTGCGTTTGCGGTTGACGTTTGCGATTGGCGTTTGCGGTTGGCGTTTGCGGGTTGGCGTTTTGCGCGTTGCGTTTGCGGTTGCGTTGCGGTTGGCGTTTGCGGTTAGCATTTGCAGGCGGCGTTTACGGCGCGTTTCCGGCGGGGATTAGGGTGGCGTTTGCGGTTGTGTTTGCGATTGGCGTTCCTGCGCTTGCGTGACGTTTGCGGTTGGACGTTGCGGTTGGCTGTTGGCGGGCGGAGTTGGTGTGCGGCTTTGCGGCGGCGTTTGGGGCGGCGTTGCGGTTGACGTTTGCCGGTTGGTGTTTGCGGTTGCGTTTGCGGTCGTGTTTGCAGTTGGCGTCTTGCGGTTGCTTGTTTTCGTTTGTCGTTTGCGGTTAGCATTTGCAGGCGGCGTTTAGGCGGCGTTTCCGGGCGGGGATTAGGGGTGGCGTTTGCGGTTGGCGTTTGCGGTTGGCGTTTGCAGGTTGGCGCTTGCGGCGGTTGGCGTTTGCGGTTGGCGTTTGCGGTTGCAGCGTTGGCGGGCGGCGTTGGTGGGCGGCGTTTGCGGGCGGCGTTGGCGACATTTAGCGCTTGCGGGCGGCGTTTATTGCGCATTGCGCAAAACAGGCCCTCTAGTTACCAATACAACATATGTTGCGTGACTTTCGTATATATTTTGTTATTTGTGACCTGACCTTGACCTTGACCTGTGCTTAAAATTAAAATTTGTTTTTGTAGGAGACGCATTTTACCTTTGAAAGCACTTTGTGCATACGCCATATTTTTAGGTTATACATATATAACCATATGTATAACCGGCGCGACCAGGAGACCTAGGACAAGTGGGGAGGGATTGGGGGCCTGTTGAGCAAACACTCCCCCCCCCCTCTTGAGCAAACACCATTTACACTAAAAGAAAATGCGACCTGCTAACAACCGACTTCACCCTCCCCCCGTGAACAACATCTGGGTAGAGAAGTGAATTGAGGAGATGAATCGGAGTGCCCCCTTACCCAGAACCGCTTCCGCCACACTGGAATGTTTCCTTTAGAGTATTGCTTCTATTCAAGCCGTATGAAGGCGTCGTGACCTTTCTGAGAAGCATGGTCGTTCTGAGGAATTAGATGTGCTGGTGACTGTCAGAGGGCACGCGGGGGCGCTTCCTGGCTGCACCCTCCCCCTCCTCTCTACCTGAACCAGCGGTCGCATCCGCCAACGCTGTCGTTACTCGCCAGTTGACCCGGTCTGCTGCAGACGAGCGCGCTAACCGAGTTATAGTTGCGGCCGCTGCGGAACGCCGCGCTGGCTGGCAGCTCACCGCCGGGCGCTCACGTGCGCTGCCGCTATACGTGCGCGGCCTTCACGTGCGCTGCCGCTATACGTGCGCGGCCTCCACGTGCGCTGCCGTTATACGTGTGCGGCCTCACGTGCACGGCCTTCAATTGTGCACTGGCGGATCCAGGGGGCTTCATGGGCAAATGCCCCCGGGAGGAATCTGGGGGGGGGGGGCATTCAACACAAGTATGCCCCCCCCGCGCGTTCCCTGCTGAACGTGAAAAACAATGATCTCAGGAGAACACTGGGAAAGGGAAAAAAATCGGGAAAAGATAACAAATTATCGTCAAAATAGCCTTAACAGCAGTCAAAATCTCACAGTAGAAAACTGGAAAAATTTCGCGCCGCTTCGCGGCCTAAGACAATTTTCGCAATTGCTCATAAAAATTAGGGAAATTTATAAATAAATGTCATGAAGTGTCTAACAAAGGCTTGATTAGCAAGTAGAGGTGTCACTTTTCAGGCTTGTGGTTACCCGACCCGACCCGCAAAGCCCCTTCAACTACCCACCATTACCCACATGACCATATAGACTCCCATCTACCCGCATGGGACCCACAAATACAATTTGCCATAATTATGTCTGCCATTTAAAAACGATTTTTAAATTTCAATGCTGATCAAAATGTTTTATGTTGACCTCCGCTCACTAACTGAGGTGCCTATATTTGTTTCAAGCATCCCAATGCCCATACAAAATCTCCTTTTTCTCAATTTTGCAATATGAAAATTATGCTACCCGCAAACAACCCGCTTCATCCAAATAATTGCTTGTGCTACCCACAACTACCCACGTGGATAGTAACTACCTACATCTGGTGGGTAAGTGGGTGGAAAAGTGGCACCTCTACTAGCTAGCCTGCCGAGTTCCGAAAAAGGCGACGCCAAAACGGAAGAAGCGTACATGTCACATCGGCACCCGGAAGTTGCTCCAGCCGGTGCCCAACTTTCTGGACCGAAGAGCTAAATAGTGAGGACCAGACCACGACCATTCTCCCAAGACAACCACTGCGATCCAGAATGTGATTTTGACAGTTTTGGGGGGGCAATCCAAAAATATCGATAATTCTGAAAAACCATCGGATGTCGCTTGCTTATGTATCAATTAAACTGTATTAAAACAACTTTCTCTAGTAAAAGTTGCTTAGTTTCTACGACAAACTCAGGAAACATGTGTCAAATTTGCGCCGATTTGGGTGGTTTGGGGGGGGGGGCATGGCCCCTTTGCCCCCTGGATCCGCCCTGAAGACAACCCCACCAAAACCAAAACTCCTCGAGATCCACAGGGGCCATTTATGTTCGGAAAAGTATTTCTGTCTCATTCTTGCTGCTCTCAAGCCATTTGCACTATCGCCAGTTGTTTGTTACAGTTTCGTGCAGATGTATAGGTACAGTTATTATTATCCTATGTACTATTGAGTGCTGACTGCCACCGGCCATCGTGATTTACAACCCGAGGCTAATGTGTATAAAAAGCTATCTTCCTTTCAACATTTGTCATCATACCGATCGTGAAACCAGGAAAAGGGTTACCTGGAGACTTGGCTCCAATTACGGTCTGGTTTCAATATGAAAATGTCGTTTTTCAATACTTAAATTAAAATTATCACGCCGCTTGGCGGCGTCACATCGGTGGCCATCGTCATAACGAAGCCATCGTCATCATCTTCGGTTTGTCGTAACACTGAATCGAATTATTCGCATTTTTAGCCTCTATAGTCTATCCTCTACGAGGTCCACCGCCTATATTTCTAGGTTTTATCAGGCAAACCCGAAAAAATCGCGTGCGACGCTAAATAGCTAAATATCTACTATAACATAGAAATATGCATTAAATATGTTGCAAAGGCTTGAATACACGCAAAAATGGGTACATTTTTTCGTCACTTCAGCAGACCCCCGACTCAAGAACTATCGGGTGAAGCCCCTGCGAGTTGGTATGAGATAAATATTTGTATTACTTTATATGTGTATAGGTATTAGAGTGGTCCAGGCTTACATGGTGATTCCAAAATGTTGGAGATGTGATGCTTCTCTTCTCATGGCTGCCCTTGTTCTACTCATCTAGCTGGCTATTTGTGCCAAATTATAGGTAAATCAGAGCAATTCAAATCAAATCAAATCAAAATCAAATCTGGTTTCAAATCAAAGCAATCGCAACTTTTTGCGACTCAAGTACCACGCTTCCCAGCGCTGCACTATGTACGAATTACAAGTTAATGTCATTCACCGTTTTTCCTCGCTTTATAGCATTCTTTCTAACCAAGTATGTCCGTGGTAAATTGGTGTTATCTCTGTCAATAAGACTCCATCTTATTTGTACCATACCGTTTAGATTTATAACCGAGAGAGCAAAAATAAAAAGGTAACGTCCGATGCAACTGTTACGTACGAGTTTCATAAGGCACACTGAGGTTTAGAGGCTTGATTGTTTGCATGGCTCATTGTTTTAAGTTAATCGATAAAAAAGAACCTCAGTGATACAATGGACATGGACAGCAGACAGTAGTATACTCCTTCCGGGAGGAGTTCAGAGAAGTTGGAGCAGCCCAGAGCAGCGTTATGGGGGCCGCCACGGGAACGATTGGAGGAGTTNGGGCCCATGGAGACGTTATGCGGTACTCCGTCATTTGACCTCGAATTTGTCCTCTTAGGTCAAAGAGCACGGGCAAGTCGTGGTGACGGACGTTAGATATGGGCCCTGTCTATCATCTGGGACCACTTTGGAAAGGATTCGGCAATAAATGTGGGATGTTATGCGGTACTCCGTCCTTTGATCTCGAATTTGACCTTCAAGATCAAAGGTCACGGGTCAGGTTACGATGGAATACGCTAGATGAGGACCCTGTCTATCGTCTAGGATCATTTTTGGAAGGATCCAGAAAAAAATCGGGGCGTTATGCGATACCCCGTCATTTGACCTCGAGTTTGACATCTAAGGTCAAAGGCTACGGGTAAGGTCATGGTGACGGACGTTATATATTGACCCTGTCTATCATAAAGGACTACTTTAGGCAGGATCCGGCAAAAAATTCGGGACGTTATGCGGTACTCCGTCGTTTGACCTCGAATTTCACCACCAAGAGCACAGAACACGGGTCAGGTCTCGGTGATGGACGTTAGATATGGACCCTGTCTATCATCTGAGACCCACTTTTGAAGGATCCAGCAATAAACTCGGGACGTTAAGCGGTACGTCGTCCTTTGACCTCGTATTTAACCTCCAAGGTCAAACGTCACGGGTCATTTTAATGTAACGGACGTTAGATATTGCCCCTGTCTTTCATCTGAGACCTTTTTTGAAAGATTCGGCTATACTTTCGGGATGTTATGCGTTATCCGTCCTTAGACCTCAAATTGTACCTGCATGGTCAAAAGTCACGGGTCAGGTCACGGAGACAAACGTTAGATACGGGCCCTGTCCTTCATCTAGGATCAGCTTTTGAAAGATTTTGCAATTATTTGGAACACTATGTGGTAGCCAATCATTTGACCTCGAATTTGACATCCAAGGTCAAAGCTCATGGGTCAGGTCACGAAGACGGACGTTAGATATGGACCCTGCCTATCATCTGGGACCTTTTTTGAAAGGATCTGGCAATAAACTCGGGCGTTATGCGGTATCCCGTCTTTGATCTCGAATTTGACCTTCAAGGTCAAAGGTCATGGGTCAGATCACGGTAACGGACGTTAGATATGTACCCAGCCTATAATCTCAAATACTTTCTGAAGGATCCAGCAATAAATTCGGGACGTTATGCGGTACCCCTTCCTTTGACCTCGCATTTGACCTCCAAGGTTTAGAGTCACGAGTTAGGTGACGGTGACAGACGTTAGATAAGAACCCTGTCTATCATCTAGGACCACTTTTGGAAGGATTCGGCCATAAATTGACGATAGTGACTCCTCCTTATGAACTCGAATTTAACCTTCAAGCAAAGGTCACGGTCAGGTTCACATGCATATGCTATGTGGACCCGTCTATCTCTAGACCACTTTTGGAAGACCCGGCCAATAAATTCGGGGACGTAAGGGATACCCCGTTTCCTTGACCTCGCATTTAACCGCTTAAGTCAAAAAGTCACGGGTCATGTGACGGACCGTTGGATATTGACCCGTCTATCAATCTGAACCCACTTTTTTTAATGGATCCGGCTATAAACTCAGGACATTAAGGGAAACCCCGTCCCTTGACCTCGTGTAAGCCTCTTAAGTAAAGTCACGGGTCATTTGACGGACGTTGATATTGACCCTGTCTATCATCTGAGACCACTTTTTTAAGGATCCGGCTATAAACTCGGGACGTTATCCGGTATCCGTCCTTTGACCTCGAATTTGACTTGCATGTTCAAATGTCACTGGGCAGGTCAAGGTGGCAGACGTTAGATATGGACCCTGCCTATCATCGGGGACCATTTTTGAAAGGACCGGACAATAAATTCGGGACGTTATTCGGACCTCGGAATCCTGTCATTTGACCTCGAATTTGACCTTCACCCAACCAGGAATTTTGTGTGGATAGCACTTGGGCCCAGCGCGGCAGAGCGTGAGGCACCGTGGGGCAGCCACAGCGTTAACGCGCGGGATCGTGCTGGCGATTGCACCCAAAAGAGCCGGGCCCACGTCCTTTTTGTATACGGAAACGATGCGGTTTCGGTCGGGCAGATCGACCGGCCAACCGCCGCCAGAGCTGGAGGTGCGGCACGGACGCAGCTCGGACGCGGCAAATCGAGACTGCGCTAGCAGGGAATGTGGCACCGCCTGGGCCCCAATCCGTTTTGATTGCAACGGAACTGCGGGTCGCGTACAGGCCAGGCGTGGCAAGCGTGCGAAATGGATGCGGTCCGATTTGGGACTTGATGCGGTTCGGTAGCGTATTATTTGCGTTTAGAATGTGGATTGCGTGATCCTCCGCTGTAGCTGGTACGACTTCATCGTCGTGCTAACGAAACGTTCGTTACCGGCTCCCAAACAACGCAGGCGCGTAGCTACTATACCGCAAAATACCGCAAATGCGTATGCCCTGATCGTGATGCCTATGAATGTCGAGTGCCCTTGTAGGGATGTGTACCATAGCCAAACATGATGCCCCAAAGTGTCGGTACTACCCACATGCCCCGCCCACTGAAAGATGCGATGCCTCTAGAAGAAATATTGATACTTCTATTACAGGAAGATGTGCTGCCCCTAAAAGGAAGGATGTGATGCCCATGAAAGCTATGATGCCCCTAATGTAAGTATGATGCCCCTTGTTGAAATATGTGGTCTCCTAGTTGACGATGTGGTATGCCCCTATGGAAGCTGTAACAACCCCCTCACCCGCCAGTGGAAGATGCGATAGCTTCTAGTTGGAAAAGTGATGCCCCCTAATGCACT